>ML341180.1:0-22863 GCA_005239505.1 Nicotiana paniculata | reverse complement strand
AATTGTTCCTCCAGTGCCAAGTATTTGATCATTTCAGCTTGTACCCTCTGCAATCTCTGCCTATTCATCTGAGTAGGAGCAGCTTCAAACTGTCTTTCATGAACCATCACAACTTCTTCCAAGCTAGCAATTTTATGAAATATGTCCCCATATGTATTTTTACTCCATCTGGACAATGCTTTTTTTAGCTTTTTCAGTTTATGATTGAAGATCACAAAAGGATTAGCACTAAAGTCAGCTGTCCAGTTCTCCTTGACCACCTCTTTGAATGTATCATGTTTTACCCAGAAATTAAGGAATCTGAATGGTTTCTTGATTGGTGTGACTTCTATATCACATTTCAATAACATAGGGCAATAATCAGAACCTATTTTAGATAAGTGAGTGATTTCTAGACCAGGAAAGGTCTGTTGTAGTTCAATGTTGCCAAGGCACCTATCCAATCTCTTGAAAATACAATCTTCCTCAGTTCTTCCATTCCACCATGTGAATATACTACCCTTAAATCCCAAGTCTGCTAAGTTACATGTGTTAATGCAGTGTCTGAAGTCATCAACCTCATTAATAGACACTGGTAAACCTCCAAACTTCTCCTCCTCATCCAAAATGACATTGAAATCACCCCCCACAAGCCATGGTAGTGTCATGTCAGATGCTAAAGCATACATGGAGTCCCATAACTCTATTCTTTCTATTGCATCACAATTGGCATATACCAGTGTGAGCATGAGTTCCACATGAGATTTAGTATGAATAAGTTTTAGCGTAAGCTGCTGCACCAGATTATATACAATTGTCACTTCAAAAACTTCATCAATGAAAGCCCAGATTTTATTAGAGACATTTACTACTGCCTGAGCTAATCCAATTATTTTTATGTATCTCTCCATCTTGCTAGCTTGTTGCTTAGGTTCCATAATTCCTATAAATTCAAAATGGTGTTTTTTGTGCATTGTTATCAATCTTTCAAAGGCCTGCATCGTTTTGACAGACCTTACATTCCATATTAATGCATCCATCAAAGGTTTTGAGACTTAGAGAGTGTTCTCCTAGTTTGTACTCCTCCTGTTGATGCTATTGCTGCAACCTTCCCTTGCTTTCCTTTTCCTGTGCTTGTTGATCTCCCTTTCTCCATGTGCCTTGGAGATAAGTCTCCATGTCTAGCCACATTGATAAAATTTTGTGCTAAGGACTCCTCATCCATATATTTGCTGGCAATATCGTATTGTATAATATTTTCCCTAGCTACCAAATTATCTGTGTTCTTCTGCATAACTGTCAAGTTTCTTGCTCCTTTATTAACCTCCATTTGGGATTGATTTTCTGGAACAATGCCAGCTTCCAATTGTAATTTACTAGCTATTTCTCTTTTTCCTTTTGCACTGGCATTTGGTTTGTCAATGCCTCCAGCTTTTGTCTTCTCAACAATCATATCTACTACCCCACCTGGTCCCCAGGATCCCCAAGATCTTTCATTATACATATTTCCTCAAGGTCACCCTTTCCTTGTACCTGTATATCGAATGTTTTGAGACTTGATATTCTTTGTTCATCAGTAAGCTGGTTTTCTTTACTGTAATCCTTATCACCTTGATCTTCTCCATTATCTACATCTCCTCCACCTTCCTCCTCACTTGGCATCTCATCAGCAATCTCACCTTCTTCTGAGTCAACCTCTGTTTGGTTATTCCATAGTCTACCACCTTTCCACTTGACTCTCTCATTGCTTTTGAATTTTTCATAGTCCGGGTCCTCAACTTGATCATTATCTACTCTGTTTCCCATTTCTGCATCCACTCTAGTGTCTTGAGTTGGGATCTCTTGGCATGATCTATTGATAACCACCATATTATCATTAAAAGCTCTTTGAACCATTGTGCAGTAGTCTCCTTTGGTTGATTATCTCCCCCTGTGTTCTCCTTATGTCTGTTTTCTTCCTAATTGGTAGTATTCCTATTAGGAGCAATTGAGCTGGCATTAGGAAAAACTGGATATATACCATTCCCAATTGTGTTAAGCATTGTATAATCCTTTTTCTTTGGCTTATCCATCCTAGGTGATTTTGGTTTATAAGCTGGTGCTGCATAGTTTAACTTTCATGTGGCCACAACATTTTGCACTAATGCTTGGTGTGTATTCCCATCAACCACGACTAGTTGATTTTGATCCTGGACTTCATCACTTTCCACCTCCAGTATTGCAAACTGATTTGTAGTTTGAACTTGTTGTGGTACCATAGCATTTTCTTTATGAATTGGGACAATTTCTTGTCCAGTTTTAGTAACACACTCTGCTTGTTTCTCCTTTCCTTTACCTCTATTGTCCTTAACTTCTTTCCATCGGGCACCCACATTCCCAACAATTTTACCACTTGATAAAATCATAACAGGAGCATTTGGATTACCTCTTACATTATTTCCTTGCAACACTGGTTCCTTACCTCCAGTCTGTTCATCCACCCTATTCTCCATAAGTTCAGGATGTAATCTCCAGCACTCTACCATATCATGACCCTGGAGTTTACATTCCTTACAGTATTTAGGTAAGTAGTCGTATCTAATTGTAATCCACTCTGTCCTTATCTCACGAGTACCATCATTCTCAATATCCATACGAACGTTTTTTGGATGATCTGCTAATAAATCCATTAGCACCTTAACACGAGCACAACTAGGTCGCGTCTTGTTAACAGTGGCCAAATCAAGGTGTAATGGGGTGCCAACTGCTGAAGCTAGAGAGAATAAACATTCTTTTACAAAGAAGGTTGGCAATAAATTTGGAAAGAAAATCCAGGCCATCACCTTAGGAGTCTCCTCGCCTGCCTTAAACTTGGTATCGTATAACAGTGTTCTCAACTGATATTCATGCCCAAACTTGTCTTTAACGTAATAAACTGACTTTGAAGTAAAATCTATGTAATCTTGCCACAAAGTCAGTCTAACCAATACATGCCTATCTCCAAGGAACCCAATGTTACACTCACCATTAATTCCACATTGCATGGGTAGAATTCTACGTAATTCTTGGATTTCTGGCCATCCATACAAAAATTTGCCTACAACAGCAAACTTCAAACCTTCAAATATGTTCATACGTTCAACTTCTGACTCCATGAAATTCACCATGGGTTGACCTTGAAGGAACGAGGCTCGTCTCACTGGAATTGGCTCGATAGCAGACATGTTCGTTTTGATCATCGTAGGTTTTAAAGCTTTGGCATAATCCATGGGTTGTGACGTGTTGTTTGGATTTGTTGTGGGCTGGGGTATGTTAGGGGGTGGTGGGGGAGGCAGCCCAGCCACAGTGGGTGGCTGGCCACCGGCCAAATTGGCCATGAAGTTGATCGACATTGGGTCTCTCTTTTGTCGTCTCCAGTCGTAAGTTCCTGACCTAGAGAGCGTTTTTTAGATTTATTGTTTTTAACTATAACCAATGCTTCACAAAAAATCAAATTGTATTATTTCCTGGATCCACTTATTCATATGTTTCAGCCCTATTTTCTCCTTTTCAGGATGTTTCTCTTGATTCCTTGGCATCTCCTATATATGTGTCCACTCCTGTGGGCGATTCTGTTGTGGTAGACCAGGTGTATCGGTCTTGAGTGATCACTTTCTGTGAATTTGAGATAAGAGCTGACCTTTTATTGATCGACATGGTTGATTTTGAGGTTATTCTAGGCATGGATTGGCTATCTTCTTATCATGAAGTGCTTGATTTCCATGCCAAGACATCTACTTTAGCCATGCCCGAGTCACCTAGGCTGGAGTGGAGGGGTTCTTCAGTTAGCGCAGCCAGCCTGGTTATTTCATTTATGAAGGCTAGACATATGGTTGAGAAGGGTTGTCTAGCCTATTTTGAATACGTGTGGGACACCACCGCCGAGTCTCCGACAATTGATTCATGTCCAATGGTTCGAGAGTTTGCGGATGTTTTTCCTTCGGATCTTCCGGGCATGCCTCCGGACCGTGATATTGATTTCTACATTGATCTAGCTCCAGACACCTAGCCTATATCCATTCCTACATACCGTATGGATCCGAAGGAGCATCTTGAGGAGTTGTTAGCTAAGGGGTTCATCATACCGAGTGTATCGCCATGGGGTGCTCCAGTTTTATTTGTGAAGAAGAAGGATGGGTCTATGCGGATGTGTATTGATTATCACCAGTTGAAAAAGGTTACCATCAAGAACAAGTATCCCTTGCTGCGCATCGATGATTTGCTTGACCAATTGCAGGGTGCTCGTGTGTTTTCTAAGATTAATTTGCGATCGGTGTATCATCAGTTGAGGATTCGGGCTTCAGATGTTCCGAAGACTACTTTTCGTACGAGATATAGCCATTATGAGTTCCTAGTGATGTCCTTTGGCTTGACTAATGCCCCAGCGGCATTCATGGACTTGATGAATAGGGTGTTCAGGCCGTATATTAATTCCTTCATCATTGTCTTCATTGATGACATTTTGATTTACTCACGTAGCCTGGGGGAGCACGAGCATCATTTGAGAGTTGTGCTCCAGACTTTGCGAGAATAGAAGTTATATGGTTAGTTCTCCAAGTGTGAGTTTTGGTTGGATTCCGTGGCATTTTTGGGGCATGTGGTATCCGGAGAGGGTATCAAGGTTGATTCTCAGAAGATCGAGACAATTCAGAGTTGGTCGCGTCCTACTTCAGCTACAGAGGTCAGGAGCTTTTTGGGCTTAGCAGGCTACTATCGCCGATTTGTTAATGGTTTCTCTTCCATTGCAGCTCCATTGACTAGATTGACTAAGAAGAATGTCCCGTTTCGATGGTCTGAAGAGTGTGAGGCGAGATTTTAGAAGCTCAAGACGGCATTGACCTCAGCACTAGTTCTAGTATTGCCTTTTGGTTCTAAGATGTACATAGTATATTGCGACACTTCACGCGTTGGCTTGGGGTCTGTATTGATGCAGGAGGGGAGAGTTATTGCTTATGCTTCTCGCCAGCTTAAGTTTCACAAGAAGAATTACCCTGTGCACGATTTGGAGTTGGCGGCGCTTGTTCATACTCTTAAGATTTGGAGGCACTACTTGTATGTAGTGTCCTGTGAGGTTTATACAGACCACCGTAGCTTGCAACACTTGTTCAAGCAGAAGGATCTTAATTTGAGACAGCGTAGATGGCTTGAGTGGTTGAAGGATTATGATATCACCATTCTTTATCACCCGAGCAAGGCAAATGTGGTAGCAGATGCTTTGAGCAGGAAGGCTGAGAGTATGGGTAGCTTGGCTTATATTGCAGCAGAGGAGAGACCTCTAGCCTTGGACATTCAGTCCTTGGCCAATCGCCTAGTGAGGCTAGACCTTTCAGAGCCTCGTTGAGTTTTAGCACATGTGCTTGCTCATTCTTCGTTATTCGGAGAGATTAAGGCCCGACAGTTCTATGATTTGTGCTTAGCAGAGCTTTGGGAGACATTGGTTCAGGGTGGGGCCAAGGAGGCTACTATTGGCGAAGATGGTGTTCTGAGTTTTCAAGGCCGCTTATGTATTCCTAATATTGATTGATGAGGGAGAATATTCTAGAGGAGGCACATAGTTCTCGGTATTCTATTCATCCTCGTGCTACGAAGATGTATCGTGACTTGAAGAAGAATTTATGGTGCAGACGGATGAAGAAGGACATTGTGGGGTATGTGACTAGATTTCTTAATTTCCAGTAGGTGAAGTATGAGCACCAGAGGCCAGGAGGCCTACTTCAGCAGATGCCTATTCCTGTGTGGAAGTGGGAGCACATCGCTATAGACTTCGTGGTTGGGTTGCCTCGGACTTTGCGGAAGGTGGACGCGGTTTGGGTCATTGTGGATAGATTGATCAAATCGGCGCATTTCATTCTAGTAGCTACTATTTATACATCTAAGAGGTTGGCCAAGATCTACATTCGGGAGGTAGTCCGGTTGCATGGTGTGCCGGTATACATTATATCAGATCGAGGTCCTCAGTTTACCTCACACTTCTGGAGAGCATTGCATAGTGATATGGGCACCCGATAGACCTCAGCGCATCATTTCACCCTTAGACTGCTGGTCAGTCGGAGCGTTGCTCAGGGCATGTGTGATTGGCTTTGGAGGTCAGTGGGACCAGTTCTTGCCTTTGGACGAGTTTTCTTGCAATAATGATTGGCTTTGGAGGTCAGTGGGTCCAGCATTGAGATGGCACCATTTGAGGCTTTGTATGGTCGGCGATACCGTTCACCTATCGGGTGGTTTGAGCCTGGCGAGGCCAAGATATATGGCACCGACCTGGTGAGGGATGCCTTGGAGAAAGTGAAGTTGATTCAGCAGAGGCTCCGTACAACACAGTCCAGACAGAAGATTTACACGAATCAGAGGGCGCGTGATGTATCATTTATGGAGGGAGATAGGGTCATGTTGAAAGTCTCGCCTATGAAGGGTATTATGAGGTTTGAGAAGAAGGGCAAGTTGAGCCCGAGGTTTATAGGTCCATTGTGTTGAGGCGAGTTGGCGAGGTTGCCTATGAGCTGGCCTTGCCTCCCAGTTTATCATGAGTTCACCCAGTTTCTCATGTATCCATGCTCCGGAGGTACCACGCCGACTTCTCTCATGTGGTTGATTTCAGCAGTATTCAGTTGGATGAGAGGTTGGGCTACGAGGAGGAGCCAGTTGCTATTATTGATAGGCAGGTCCTCCAGTTGAGGTCCAAGAGAGTTTCTGCCGTGAAAATCCAGTAGAAGAGCCATCTAGTTGAGGAGGTGACCTGGGAGTCTGAGGAGGACATGTGGAGCAGATATCCACACATATTCAACATTTTAGGTATGATTCTAGACCCGTTCGAAGACGAACGTTTGTTTAAGAGGTGGAGAATGTAACGACCTGACCGGTCGTTTCGCGTTATCGCACCCTGTTCCCCTAAATGAAACTTCCCATAGCGGCTTTTTATGATTTATAAATTGCGGGACTGGTGGTCCGGGATTCGGAGGTGTTTAGAATGTTAAGCAACAATTGGTTCCTTAAGGTTGGCCTTTAAGGCCAAGTTTGACTTCGGTCAACATTTTAGGTGAACGACCTCTAAATCGAGTTTTGTCAGTTCTGGTAGCTTCATGTGTTGATTTTAGGCCTGGCCGTATGTTCGGAATTGGTTTCTGATGACCCGGGGGCATTTTGGTGCCCAATATTGAAATAAGAAGTTCCTTAAGTTCCTATTTTGGTTTCAGACATGTTTTTGTGTTATCTAGGACCGAACGGACTTTCGAGACCTGGAATAGTTCTGTTATGTTAATTATGACTTGCCCGCGAAACTTGGTGTCATTACGAGTTATATAGGTCGGTTTGGCGTGTTGTTAGCGAAGTCTAGATAACTTAAAGTTCCTAAGTGGTTCTTAGGGTTTTGAGGTGTGATTTTGAGTTTTAGCGTTGTTTTGAGTGTTCCGAAGGCTCGATCAAGTCCGTATTATGATATTTTGACAGGGGATCAAGTGGGCTCAGGTGCCTCGCGGACACCACACTAGGCCAAAAACCAGCTGCTGGTGCACCTGTCCTGGTGTGACCGCAGGTGCAGTTGACCAGTCGCAGGTGCGAGAGCGCTCCTGCGGTCCCACCCTCGCAGGTGCGACCCCTAGTGGTCTGGCCAATTCACGCAGGTGCGGACAAAGTTTCGCAAGAGCGGAGCCGCAGGTGCGGTCTCCACTCTGTAGGTGCGGGCCCAGGCTCCCCAGTCCATTTCCGCAGGTGCGAACCTTTGCTCGCAAGTGCGAGACTGCAGGTGCGGTCCTCGAGCCACATGTGCGAAAACACTGTCCAGACATCGTGTTTTTATACATGGGTCTTAACTCATTTTTCTCATCTTCTTCTTCCTTGGTGCGATTTCCACCATTGTTGAGGGGAAAACGACCTGATCATTTAAGGTAACTAAAGTCTACTCTAATATTAGCTTCATGCATGAATTTCTAGCTTAATTAACTACCTAAATTAGTGAAAAATCAGGAGTTGGGTAGTAACCTAGAGCTTGCGATAATTTGAGAATTTACCCGTGAATTTGTTATGATATCAAGTAAGAATCGTATATTAATGATCCTTAGGCTTTGGGTGAGTGTTCCCTTCGGGAATTAATGGAATCCTAGCGTGCGGGCCCGGGGTTGGACTTTGTAAATTCTTCAAGAATGTTGAATTATCGAATAAATAGGATAATTTCCCTACTTTGAGCATGAATTGATGTCATTGTACCGTATTTGGCTAGTTGCGAGTCCTCGGGTGTAGAGTTCGGAGATTCGGGCGCATCCTTGGTCCAAGGGGTAGATTCGACATGAGGTGAGTCTCCTTTCTAAACTTGTAAGAGGGAATTGTCCCCATAGGAGTTATATATATATATATGATGTGTGTAATTGTTTTGGGGGCTACGTGCGTACAACGTGACGAGAGTCCGTACGTGGCGACTTTCGTGCTATGTCGGGTAGTTTTAGGACTCACGAGCATGCCATTACGTGCCTTATGTGTATCTTTAGCCAAACTTTGAGTTTCTTATTATCTTTGAACTAGTATACAAATGGTAGAGAGTTGCCTCTAAATTTCCAGTAAATTAATCCTTGTTACAAGTATAGACTCTACTGAGCATATTGATAAATCCGATATATATGTTAATTATATATAAGAGTCAGCACTCGAGTCGCAGGTATGATTAGTGATCGAGGGAAGCTTTATGTTAATTATATATAAGAGTAGCACTCGAGTCATAGGTATGATTCGCGATCGAATGAAGCTTTATGTTAATTATATATAAGAGTCACCACTCGAGTTGCAGGTATGATTCGCTGTCGAGGAAAGCTTTATGTTAATTATATATATAAGAGTCAGCACTCGAGTCGCAGGTAGGATTCGCGATCGAGGAGAGCTTTATGGTAATTATACATAAGTGTGTCAGCACTCGAGTCGTAGGTATGATTCGCAATCAAGGGAAGCTTTATGGTAAATATATATAAATGTATCAGCACCCGAGTTGCAGGTATGATTCGCGAGCGGGGGAAGCTTTACGTCCATTCAGTGTCTAGATATTTCCTTATGACTCCAGCCGGTTGTCTTACCCTTGTGTGCGCTTCTGTACTTAATTGTACAGGTTCTGAGGCTGGTGTTTCTAGTTATCCGATTGAAGCTTGACTTATCTTCTGGACCGGACTCCACGGTGAGCTGCACCCCCCGGACGTTTTTCAGTTGTGCTATGGAGTTATCTTTTTGTTTATTTCTGTCTATTCCTCTCAGACAACAGTACATTTTTGTATCATCTTTTGTATATTCTACTACAAATGAGTTTACTTGTGACACTACTTCCTAGCACGCACATAGTAGACTCTTCTTTTGGGACTGTATATATATTGGATCACGATCATTTTTGGCTGTATGTATTTAAATTGGTAAATGTTTATGCTTTTATTTAAATGAGCTAAGTTTAAAACTTTGGGAAATATGTGGGATTGGTATGTTAACAAGGAAAATCTCACTAGTAAACAACTGTTGGCTTGCCTGACTCCGGTATTGGGCGCCATCACGACCTGTGTGGGATTTTGGGTCGTGATACAAGAATTAATTAATAATTATTCCTACATTCTCTAATTATAAGTTGTTTATATTATTAAATTACTATGCCTTGTTAACTCTTCTTAATTTATTTTTTGAAGCCCCATAACCCAGGTGTTGCCGCCCAAACCAATATTTTCAAATAGTTCCTTCAAGCATATTCTTTAAAGACCAAGGTATTGTAACGACCCTGCTGGTCATTTCGTGAGATTAGCCCATTTTCCCCCATTTCTGCTTTATCATATATTTCTTAGCCTGTTTATGTTGTGTTGAGTCGAATGGTTTAGGTTCGGAGTGGTCCTGGTGAGAACAGAGCCACTTAACCTCTTAAAGTAGCCTAATAGTTGAAAAGTTAAACTGAGAGTTGACTTATTGGTAAACGAGCTTGAAATGCAGATTTTATGGCTCGGGTTGCTTTGTTAGGTGTTTTGGGACTTAGGAGTGTGTTCGGAATGAAGTTTTGATGTCCGGTGTAGAATTAGGCTTGACTTGGCGAAAGTTAGGTTATGGCGATTTCTGGTCGGCAGTGGAAAAGAGGCTAACGGGGTGGGAATGGAATTTCGATCGTTGGAGGAAGTTCGTAATGTCATTTTGGATATGTGTGCAAAATTTCAGGTCAATCAGATGTGTTTTGATTGGTGTCACGACCCAAAATCCATACGGGTCGTGATGGCGCTGGACCCCATGGTCAGGCTAGCCAACACTTAAAAATTAATGAAGCTTTTATTATAATACCTGAAATAATTACCCTTCACTTTATTACATAATAATTAAATAAAATTCCGTTAAAAAAATGCGATAGTTTAATAATCCATTTTTTAATGAAATACATCCCAGAACCCGGTGTCACAAGTGCATGAGCAAATTTTCTAAGAATTATGCAGATACTACAATGCTTGTCCGACATACAAATTGGACAAGAAATTTAGAAACAAACTACAACACATCTGAGGGAGACTCTATCGACTGCGGGTCGTCTCCGGATGGTGCAGCTCGTCTAATTCTCCAAGCCAGCTACATCACTGCGTCAAGCAGGGCCACTATCTATGAATGTACCTGTGCAATAAAAATGCACAGCAAGTGTAGCATGAGTACGAAAACAACGTGTACTCAGTAAGTATCCTGCCTAACCTCAGAGAGGTAGTGACGAGAGGTCGAATTTGACACTTGCTAGAGGTCAATTTAATAAAAATAAAGGGAGACGCTAAGCATGAATATCATGGTCAATTGAATACGTAGTGATAAGAAACAACAACTTCCTTCACAATTAAGAATTTAAATATTCGTCATTTCAGTTGACAATTTATAATTTTCAGGCCAGTAAACATGTATAAATCACATAAAAGTACGCAGCAATCATCATGCGCAACAAATGCTGAGGGTCGAACGGTGCGGACCAACAATATTAAAATATGCACTGCTGAATGGTCGAACGTCTCAAACCATAGATGCATCTATTTCCCCCGCTCACGAACCGATCATGCGACGCGGTCATATATAAATAATAGAGTTATCTTGCTAGCGAATCATACATGCGACTCAGGTACTCATACATACACATATTCACACAATAAATCCACATTTTTATCAAGAAAACTATTTCTCAAGGAAGTGATAAAATTCTTTTTAAATGAACATGAAGATAGTATTTAAATCATTTCTTGAACTTCATTTGCCAAATTTGATAAGGTTTTAAATATTACAATTTTATCAGGAACACAATTATGCAAGGAAGAATCATTTCTCTTTCTAAATGATTAAGAAAAGTAAGTTGTAACCTTCTTAGGTATTCAATTACAAATTTGATAATATTAACAATCTAATATTGTTGACAATATCCCAAGTACAACAAGTAAGGCATGCTAGTGGGTCCTAGACTTCCCAGACACAAGCATAAAAGTAGCTACGCACGGACTCCCGTCACCTCGTACGTACGTACGTACGTAGCCCCCGCAAATAGTAGCACTCATTCAATTACTTCACCTATGGGGACAATTCCCCCTCACAAAGTTAGAAAGGAGACTTACCTCGCTCTGAAGATTCATAACCGGCCTCCAAGCCCTTCCGATGACTCAAATTGACGTACAACGCCCAAAACTATCCAAATAACGGGCAAACTAATGAAAATATACTCTAATAATTATAACAATTTAATTTATAAAAATTCCCCACTCCACTTGGAAAGTTGACAAAATTACCCTCGGTCCTTGTGCCCGGATTCTGAAACTTTTTGAAGATAATGATTACCCATAACCTCGCAAACTCAAATATATGATTTTCTCTCAATCCCATGCCCAAATTCATAGTATATATCCCAAGAATACAAATTTCTAGGTTTTTCTTCAAAACCCTAAGTTTCAACTAATTTCCCATGATTTTCCATGTTAAAATCCAGATATAATCCAAGTAATTAACTTGCAGTAGGTGGGATTGACTTACCTCCAAGTTGTTAGGTGAATCCCTCTCAAGAAGCTCCAAAAATCATCCAATGATGAAGAAATCAGCAAAAATGCTCAAACCCCCGCTTTAAACACTCACTGCCCAGCGATCTCCGTTCCCCTGGAAAAACCTTCGTGCCTGCGGTGTCCGCGCCTGTGGCAAAAACCTTTGCGCCTGCGGTGTCCCCGCCTGTGGTGGATTATCTGCACCTGCGGTATTCGCACCCACGGCTAATTCTTCGCGCCCGCGGTGACTGGACATCCCATGCCTTTTCGCTTCTACGACTCATGCCTCGCATCCGCGAGCTCGCACCTGCGACTATCCAAGCGCAGGTGCGATTACACCAGAAGCTGGGAGCTTCAGCTTATGCTCTCCAAGTTCAAACTTGGTCCAGGGCTCGTCCGGTTAACACCTGTTGTTACACCCCATATTTTCGTACGTGAGAGTACATCGTAAGTCAATTGAAGTAAGCTCAGAAATAAGATTCTATTTGATGGAATATAAAGTAAGTTAATCATGTTACATTGGAGGTTACAAATATTTAAGATCACGAATAACGAGTACCAATAGGGTTGGAAAGCTTAGAAGCTAAACCAATTGAAGAAAATAAGTTTTGTCGAAAGCCGACAAGTTTGGAATGTTATAACATGTACTTTAGGGTGAGACTATGCTTCATTACATGATAAGGAGGTTATTCTATGAGTTAATTTTTATCGTATGATAGTTGTGTTCTACGTTTTGAAGTCAAGAAAGTGGTGGAACAAAATTTGGCAAAGGTCTTCACAAGTTACAAGCTCATGCCATAAGGTAGTCAGCATAAATCCATGAAGAGATTATCTTTAAGATGATCAGCAGTTAATCCTATTAGTCTTAAATGATACAAAGGTGTATAAGGGTGGATAACAAGTATTAGAAGTTAAACGAATCAAGGATGTTGCCAGCCGTATTTTTGGGTAAACCTAGAGGTGCTTAATATACTCAAGAGGTAGTGTTTTAAGGTATTTGAATCATATAATATCCGTATCATAATTCTTGAAGTCAAACGAGTTATGAGACAAAAGTCGACAAAGGTTGTCCCAACTTAGGTTCATAATTTTACTTGAACACTAAGTCAAATGTTACTAAGATTTTCTCCAAATTAACTTAGAATTATGGAGTGATCTAACCACCAAATTTAATATATATGTGTCTAGTTTCTAACGCATTAAACCGTTCTCCGATACGATCTTGAAGTAAAGAGATATTCCCATTTTCGCGAGACTGCGCCAAGCACCTCTATATGGGGCCCACTTAGGCGGTTAAGACATTTTGATCTATATATGACGCCTCCAACCCGTTTTAAGACATTTATTTTCACTATATTCAGACCTTAGAACCCTAGGAACACCCTCTTAAGGTTCTCTCAATATTCAAGACCGAAACAAAGGGCAAACAACACAAATCAAGTTTGGAAACCCCGTGGCGCTAGTAAGTTTCTTTTTCTTCTTATTGTTGCTCATTTTTGTGTTGTTCCAGCTCGTGTGGGAGGTTTTTTTCAGGGGTTTATATTCTGAAAATAATCCCTCAAGTTATTAATATCAACCCTAGGTAATTTCAAGCCTTCTAAAGTGATTGTAGTGTCAGAAAACACAAATTGATTGACAGTTTCGCTTTCTTGTTGTTGTGGAAGCACTGGAGGGATATTTCATGGAAAATTAAGGTCAAATTGGAGTTTTCTTTCTGTATAAATGTAAATAACCTCTTAATATATATGTATTTAATGTTATCCAAGTTGCGTCTAAGTCAGTGAAGCTAGAACTTGTGAAGTATATATCGAAAGGCTTGGTAGTAATGTTATGGGTTGGTGGCTATTTTGGGAGGGTCAATATGATTAACATTAATGTTGTTTGGGCTGTTTAGTGATTGTTTTCACTTGTGGGATTCATATAAATTGGGGAGGTTTTGTCCGTTTCATCGTAAAAATAGGTTGTGGTCGGTACATAATAGTTACGATGCTTAAACGTTAACGATAGTGTCATTTCTCCTATTGTAGACTAAGGAATCGTGAATTTTGCATAGATTGACGTTGGGACAGTATATACAAGGTATGTGAGGCTATCCCTTTCCTTCTTTTGCACGACTCCAATTGTACATAATGCAATGAACGAGCTTCCAAATATACTCTACTCTTAGAAGCTAGCAGTACTTACATTGTTTCCCTTCTTATGGAACAATTAATGTTGAGGTTGATTCTATTATTCTTATGTTATCAATGTATTTGGTACTTCCTGATTCTTATAAGATTCTCTATGAAGAGTTATCCCTAATGATGTGTACGGAGAATACCGACCTTACGCCACTCTGTAAGGTTCAGAACATGATTCCAATGAGTCTTGCATGCATTATCTATATGTATCTATTTTACTCTACCGAGTCGCGCTATAGTCGGCCGGGTATGGCACCTATTGTGCAACCACTGATCAGTTGGGTTTACCGAGTCCTCTTTGAGGCCGGGTATGATATGATGATGCTGATGCCCACAGAGGCGAATGTTCTATAATGATGATGATGCCCACAGAGGCGGATGTTTAAAAAGATTATCTATATATATGTATCATGCGTTTCATGTTAATGTCTCTTAGAAGCACTCAGATGCTACAGGTTGTATCTCCTACATATCTCTTTACATTACTGTTCTTATTTATGCTTTCCTGCCTTACATACTCAGTACTTTATTCGTACTGATGTCCTTTTATTTGTGGACGTTGCATGTCGTGCTGCAGGTCCTGATAGACAAGTAGATACAGCTCCCCCACCATAGTAGGCTTTCCAGTTCAGCGGTTATAGGCGAGATCCCTTCTCCGGACTTGCCGTGGTCTTGGTATGCATTTTTGTTATATATTTTATGGGTATGTCGGGGCCCTGCTACGGCTATGTTGCATTTCTTATGCTCCTTTAGAGGCTCATAGACATATGTAAACTCAGGTATAGTTTGGTACGCCTTGTTGGATAAGTTTTGTTGTATAGTCTTTCATGGCAGCGTTGTAGCTCATACCTTTTATGTAGTTTCTTAGAAATCATGCCATCCTATGTGATGTATGTTCATGATCCATATCTACCATTGTATTGATCTCGTTATCCCTTAAAGATAATAAGAAGATTAGATAAAATGTATGTTGGTGCTCGACAAGTATGGCCCGGGTGCTAGTCATCATCCTCCTGTTTGGGTCGTAACAAACTTGGTATCAGAGCATGTCTGTCCTAGGGGTCGTTTATGAACCGTGTCTAGTAGAGTCTTGTTTATGGGTGTGTTGTGCGCCACACTTATAAGCAAGAGGCTATAGGGCATTTAGGACTGTTACTTTTTCTTCTTACTCTACATCGTGTGGTAGAGCCAATCATAAGAACTCAATTTCCTTAATTCTATCTTATTTATAATAAGACGATGCATATATCTAGAAACATGGCGGGTAAGAGATTGCAATGTGGCTGTGGCAGGTTGAGTCAGAGGAACTCAGTTTTGCATCATGCTTATGATGAGTAAATGTGAGGGCTGCAACAGATCATGTGTGTACTAAGATGTGTTAGTTTCTTAATAAGGAGCTCTAAGGAAGGAATATCTATCTACCCATATGGTAAAAAGAAATAAGAGAATCAGAAGCTAGATACGCGTTTTAGCAAGATAAAGAAGGGTACGAGGTACCTAATTAATAAATATTATCAGTATTTATAATCCTCGCAGAGAACTATAAGCATATTTTAGTTGCTTTCAACGGTAACAGAGAAATCTACAATTGTCCATACCAATCTCAATTATGCCCAACGGGATCTAACTGAAATAATTTAAGAGAAGGATAGGATATCAAGATCCAGCTGGGGTTAGAGTAACAGAAAATTGTGGATAGATTGTTATCATTATTTAACATTTTTTAAGGGTAGTGCAGAGCATGGTAATAGTTCTCATTTGATAGCTATATGGTCACTCTAGAATAGAACAGTCAGATATGAATACTAGAATATTCAGAAATTTCAGAAGATAGGCAATAGGATCCTAGAAGGGATAAATTTTTGCCTTAGTGTGACTCCAGCCACTAGTAAAGAAAAATAAAAGAATGCTAGGCGTCCCGAAGAGCCAGTGACATGAAGCAGGGGGAGCTAAATGTGAAAGAACGTCATGTTGAAGTCTTTATAATAAGGCGATAGACAGAGATATTAGCATGAGAATAAGAAGAGAGTAAATGAAACATTATGAGTAAGAAGTGATAAATGAGTGATAGCGGTAAATCAGAATATGGTATAATGATAAAGTCTATAGTCAAGTGAAGGAAAAAAAAAGAGAGGAGACAGGCCTTGAGACAATACAAAAGTATAAGCCATAAAGCCATACCCTCATTTCGAGAAATGAGTTGGTGACTCACACGTGATTACCATAAGGAAAAGTTAGACCCCCCAAGTAATAGAAATTAGTATGGGATAGTAAACAAGAAAAAAAAATGAACATGAATTAGGAATCAAAGGAATTGGTAATAGTCGACATCGTTTCAAAGATAGTGTTTCAACAATAATAGAATGAACAATAGAAGAATAATATTTAAAGTTCATTCACGGAGACGCTTCCCTAAAGCAAACACTATGAGCAGAGTTAAGCTTAAGGGACTAAATGTGCAAGTTATACACGTGTCACCCTTGTGTGTACGAAATTAAATTATACCTGGTGTACAAGGGTTACCGCAAGACGAATAATGTCTTGAATATGTAGAAACAAAATGCCAAAGATGAAGAGGTAAATATTGAATGGCAAAGGAAGAATGTGATAAAAAGGTGAAAGGAATAAGATTGCATTTATTCATATCCTACAGATATAATATAACTCCAGAACATTATGCAGGCATGATGTTGGGGAGAATCACTAAGGGTTTCGCACTCGATGATATTGATATATAAGTGGGAATGAACACTTGATATATAAGGATCCGTACAAGAGTAAGTTAAGAAAAAGGACATAACCCAAGAGGCATTACATAAAATAAAGATATGAGAGTGGACCAATGGGTAGTCAGTAGTTGATTCAAGAAGAGCCTAGTTATGGATAGATAAGAGGATATAGGCAAATCAGTAGATCATGCAAGATAAACATAGTGAAACCCAACATAGGAAATTCAGTCTCTTAGATAAAAAATCATAATCCTCGAGAAATATTCAGACAAGAGTTGGGGTAGTAGTAGGTACAATATAAGTGTTACGAAAATAAAAGAGAGTGCCACAATGGAGACAACTGAAATTTCAATTCACAAGAAACCCTACAAGCACAAGGGCATGGAGGTAAGTAACTAAGGATAATGATAAGCGAGTAAGAACATCAATAATACTGTGGGATATACAATGTAATAAGGTCTCAACTTTATAAGAGTTAGAAGTTTTTCCCTAAGTACTACAACGAAAAACTAGCTGAGGAAATAAGGAAGCAGGCTTCAACATAAGCATAGTGACCTAAAGTAGAAATGGTCTTGTAACAGCAGCCACATTATAATGTTTTATGCACTCCATAAGAAAGTGGAATCTATCGTAGCTAATGAACGGAAGAAGAAAAAAAATCAATCAAAAGTTGATAATTGTGATCATATGAGTTACAGGGAACTCTCGTACATGGGCAATAAGATAGGCCTATCCATGCAGCAAGTGGCAGAACGACCAGGAAAAGTAATTGTTTACATTTGAGACAACTGAGAAGGCGTGAAAGGAAATATATGGTGCTAACATGATGAAATGAGGGTTACAAGTAGTATAAGTAGATGTGTGTAGGTTGCAAGCTAATGTATGGTAGAGCAACAAGGTTTTAGCTAGGCAGGAGTAAGGATAAGAAAAGGTGAGTGAGAAGGTGACGAGAAGAGGTAATTCCTCGAGATTAAACCCATCACAACAAGAGAGCTGATGGTTTCCATATAATTATAAAAAGCTCAGTATAGCATGAGTGAACTCAAAGGATTTTAAAACTAGGAGCATTTAGAAGAGATATAATGCTACCATAATAGTAAAGTAAGGGTGCAATTGTGATAAAGGATAAGAGGATGACGTTTAGACCTTTGATTGAGTAATGATTTTGAGAACAAGTATTTCATGAACTGCACGGGATTAGAATACCCCCATAAGATGAATTACATTGGGATGCTATGAAATACAATTATTGGAGTATAGTATCGTCCCTAAGTGGATCAGGAAAATCACTTCAGATATTCCCCGATGAGACGTGAGCCCTAGTGATGATAAATTATATAAGAGGTTTCAAGTTATCAATGGTAGATTATAGATCAACATTAAGGTGAATCAACAATCGGCGGATGAAAGTTACAAAGTATGAGATGAGATTATGTTGTCATTATTAAGATGGACAGTAATAAGGAAGCATTAAATGGCTTAGATTTATACATATAGGATAAGTGGTGACAGAAAAACCTAGAGTTGGGTCGCAAGTCTTCATAATAATAAACCGAAGTAAGAGTTATGGTATAGTATGACCTACCTAGTAGTGGTAAAGCCATAAGCATAGATAACTGAGACTATGAAACAAGATATAACAATAGTCGTAAGTTCAACCAAATACCAAACAAAGAACTTTAGTACACCTATAGATGCCCATAGGGACAACTTTTCATATTACAATATATCTTCACCAAGTGAATCATCATATAGATAGGTTAAAAGCTAACAAGAAATAAAAAAAAGAAATAAGAGTCGCATTGGCGCACATTCAAGGTTAGAATTGTCTAGGCTGCATGAAAGAAGGTAGAAATAGTTACGACATTGAAAGGAGTTCGACCACAAGTCGTGGTGTGAGAAAGAGGCCTAAAGGGGGGAATGTTCTAGCCTTTGGATTTATTCACCGAACAACTCCCTAGATGGAAAAGACAATATTAAATTATTCGTAAGACTTATTGCTTAAGATATGGAAAAGTGCATTATTCAACTTTCGAGGACGAATGTTCCAAAGGGGGGAATGATGTTACACCCCATGTTTTCGTACGTGAGAGTACATCGTAAGTAAATTGATGTAAGCTCAGAAATAAGATTCTATTTGATGGAATATAAAGTAAGTTAATCATGTTACGTTGGAGGTTACAAATATTTAAGATCATGAATAATGAGTACCAAGAGGGTTGGAAATATTAGAAGCTAAACAAATTGAAGGAAGTATGTTTCATTGAATGCCAACGAGTTTGAAATGTTATAATATGTACTTTAGGGTGAGACTATGGTTCATTATATGATAAGGAGGTTATTCTATGAGTTAATTTTTATTGTATGATAGGTGTGTTCTACGTTTTGAAGAGATTATCTTTAAGATGAAGAGATTATCTTTAAGATGATCAGAAGTTAATCCAACTGGTCTTAAATGATACAAAGGTGTATAAGGGTGGATAACAAGTATTAGAAGTTAAACGAATCAACGATGTTGTCAGTCGTATTTTCGAGTAAATCTAGAGGTGCTTAATACAATCAAGAAGTAGTGTTTTAAGGTATTTGAATCATATAATATCCATATCATAAGTCTTGAATTCAAACGAGTTATGAGACTAAAGTCGACAAAGGTTGTCGCAACTTAGGTTCGTAATTTTACTTGAACATTAGGTCAAATGTTACTAAGCTTTTCTCCAAACTTACTTAGAATTATGGAGTGATCTAACCACCAAATTGAATATATATGAGTAGTTTCTAACGCATTAAACAGTTCGTCGATAAGATCTTGAAGTAAAGAGATATTCGCATTTTCGCGAGACTGCGCCAAGCACTTCTCTATGGGCCCCACTTAGGCGGTTTAAGACATTTGGATCTATATATGACGCCTCCAACCCGTTTTAAGCCATTTATTTTCACTATATTCATACATTAGAACCCTAGGAACATCCTCTCATGGTTCTCTTAAGATTCAAGACCCAAACAAAGGGCAAATAACACAAATCAAGTGTCGGGAATCCCGTGGCGCTAGTAAGTTTCTTTTTCTTCTTGTTGTTGCTCATTTTTGTGTTGTTCCAGCTCGTGTGGGAGGTTATTTTAAGGGGTTTATGTTCTTTAAATACTCCCTCAAGTTCTTAATATAAACCCTAGGTTATTTTAAGCCTTCTAAAGTGATTCTAGTGCCGAAAAATACAAATTGATTGCTAGTTTCGCTTTCTTGTTATTGTGGCAGCATTGGAGGGATATCTCATGAAAAATTAAGGTAAAATTGGAGTTTTTATTTCTGTATAAAGGTAAGGAACCTATTACTCTATATGTATTTAATATTATCCAAGTTGCGTCTAAGTCATTGAAGCTAGAACTTGTGAAATATATGTAGAAAGGCTTGGTAGTAATGTTATCGGTTGGTGGCTATTTTGGGAGGGTCGATATGATTAACATTGATGTTGTTTGGGATGTTTAGTGATTATTTTCACTTGTGGGAAGTCATATAAATAGGGATGTTCTGTTCTTTTCATCGTAAAATAGGTTTTGGTCGGTACATAATAGTTACGACGCTTAAACGTTATTGATAGTGTCATTTCTCCTATTGTAGACTAAAGAGTCGTGACTTTTGCATAGATGGAGGTTGGGACAGTATATACAAGGTATGTGAGGCTATCCCTTTTCTTATTTTTCACGACTCCAATTGTACATAATGCAATGAACAAGCTTTCAAAGATACTCTACTCTTAGAAGCTAGCAGTACTTACATTGTTTCCCTTCTTATGGAACAATAGATGTTGAGGTTGCTTCTCTTATTCTTATGTTATTAATGTTGTTGGTACTTCCTGATTCTTATAAGATTCTCGATGAAGAGTTTCCCCTAATGATGTGTACGGAGAATACCGAGCTTACGTCAGTCCGTAATGTTCAGAACATGATTCCAATGAGTCTTGCATGCATTATATATATATATATATATATATATATATATATATATATATATATATATATATGTATATATATATATATATATGTATATATATATATATATGTATCTATTTTACTCTACCGAGCCACGCTATATTCGGTCGGGTATGGAACCTATTGTGCAACCACTGATCAATTGGATTTACCGAGTCCTCTTTGAGGCCGGGTATGATATGATGATGATGATGCCCATAGAGGCAAATGTTCTATGATTATGATGATGCCCCAAGAGGCAGATGTTTAAAAAGATTATCTATATATATCTATCATGCGTTTAATGTTAATGTCTCTTAGAAGCACTCAGATGCTACAAGTTGTATCTCCTACATCTCTCTTTACATTACTGTTCTTATTTACGCTTTCCTGCCTTACATACTCAATACTTTATTCATACTGATGTCCTTTTATTTGTAGACGCTGCATGTCGTGCTGCAGGTCCTGATAGACAGGTAGACATAAATCCCATACCATAATAGGCTTTCATGTTCAGCGGTTATAGGCGAGATCCCTTCTATGGATTTACCGTGGTCTTGGTATGCATTTTTGCTATAGATGTTATGGTTATGTCGGAGCCCTGTTCCGGCTATGTTGCATTTCTTATGCTCCTTTAGAGGCTCATAGACATGTGTCAACTCATGTATAGATTGGTACACCTTGTTGGATAAGTTTTGTTGTATAGTCTTCCATGGCAGCGTTGTAGCTCGTACCTTTTATGTAGTTTCTTAGAAATCATGTCATCCTATGTGATTTATGTTCATGATCCATATCTACTATTTTATTGATATTGTTATCCCTTAAAGATAATAAGAAGATTAGATAAAATGTATGTTGGTGCTCGACAAGTATGGCTCGGGTGCTAGTCATGATCCTCCAGTTTGGGTCGTGACACCCGTGGCCCCCAGGGCCCAACCCGAACATACCAACAAGTTCCAAAACATAACACGGACCTGCTCGAGGCCTCAAATCACATCAAATAACATCGAAACAATGGATCGCAACTCAATTCAATCCTTACAAACTTTGAAATTTCCAACTTCTACATTCGATGCTGAAACCTATCAAATCACGTCCAGTTGACCTCAAATATTGCGCACAAGTCACATTCAACATTACAGACCTGCTCTAAATTTCAGAATCGCATTCCGACCCCGATATCAAAATTTCCACTTCCGGTCGGATTTCTCCAAAAACCTTCAAATTTCTATCTTTAGCCAAATGACTTCAAAATAACCTACGCACCTCCGAATTCACTTCTGATATCGCTCACAACTCCAAAACCACCACACGGAGCTATTTCGAGACTCAGAATCCTAAACGGACATCAAAATCACAGAAATTCACTTCAACCCAAACTTATGAAATTTCTTCTAAAAGGCCGACTTCCACAATATGCGCCGAAACGCTCCCGGGTCATCCAAAACCCGATCCGAACATAAGCCCAAGTCCGTAATCATCATACGAGCCTGCTGCAACATTCAAATCCAATATTAGTCTATTCTTCCAACTCAAGGCTTTAGAAATGAGAATTTTTCTTTCCAAATTGACTCTAAACTTCCCGAAATTCAATTCCGACCACACCTACAAATCCTATCACCTGAAACGAAGCTGCTCATGGACTCAAACCGTTGAATTTAGAAGTTTCAAAGTTCATAGGCTTGAATTTGATGTAATTTTTGTGTTTTCTTGTTGTTTTTGGTGTTTCGAAGGATCGACTAAGTTTGAATAATGTTATGGGGTGTGTTGGTAGGATTGGTTGAGGTCCAGGGGGCTTCGGGTGTATTTCGGATGCTCAAACGTGCACTTTTTGGCCTTAAGAAGTCTACTGTTTTCTGGTGTTTTAGCAGTAGTGATTTATTCACTAAGATCGCGTGGATTCATCCGCGATCGAGTAGAGTAAAAGAGTGGGGCAGGAATTTTTTTTCTATGTGTTGGTTGAATTCCCAATGCACACGCAAGTGTACGTGGTCGACAAGTAATATA
>ML341179.1:0-27851 GCA_005239505.1 Nicotiana paniculata | reverse complement strand
TCCCAAACATATAAATAGACCCAAAAACACAACTTTGAGAGGAGGATGCCATTTTTGGAGAGAATATACACACAAGATCATTGAAGAAGCAAAACATTATCAGTTTTCTTCATCTTAATCTAGTATTTTCCATTGATGCAAAAACGTATGCAATTGTTTAATTCTAGTATGAGTGGCTAAACACCCATTGTTCTGGGGTTGTGATTTAGCCATGAATATTGTTATTCGATATTAACTTAACCTTGATTTTAATTCGCTCAATATATGGTTGTTTCTTCAATTCTGCGTTTAATTGCTTAATTGTTTGGCCAGCAATTAGGTTCTATATACTATCTATGTTATGCTTGGGAAAGCCGTATATAGATTAGAGAAGAATTGAAGAGAGCGCGATCTTAACCCTTCAGGGGAGAGGATTTGTGGTTAGGATAGGAATATACCTAGTCACTGTGCCTAATTAAACATCGTAATCTTAGTGCGTTCTAATAGATTAATTTCAAAGGAATATAGGCATTAATCTACTGAGAATAGGTGAGGAGTNTAGAATAAATTAGTTATATTCTTGGATTTTGTTTTGGCTCGATTAAATAGCAATTAGAGTGATTCAATAAGTAGTTTACGCAAGTCCCTGTGGGTTCGACATTCGATTTAACATTATATTACTTGCTATGACCACGTATACTTGCGTGTGCGATTTGGGACCAACAATCACCCATCATATTAGTTTTTCACTGTATTTTGTTAAAAAGTTAGAAAGTTTTCCACTGTATTTTGTTTTAACGTTTTCCACTATATTTTATTTTCCACTGTAAAAAATAGGAGCTTATTTTGTTTATAAAGTTGCAGTGTTTGTAAATAACAACATGCAAAATCAGAAGGGACCAGTGCATGTTTGCAGTGTTATGCTTTACCAATGGTCTAATTATTAGCGTTTTGATTTTTGAGGACATGAGCTTTGAAATTCAGTGTCAAACAGAACTGCCTAATGTTCACCATGTCATGCATCTTGAATGTGAAATAAAACCAAATATTAAACCGAAACCGTACCGAACCATACCGAACCAAAATAATAAATACCGAACCATACCGAAATATTTTGGTACGGTATTTGGTATGCACAATACATAAACCGAATACCGAAATACCGAATGCCCACCCCTAGTAAATTGTATGCTAGAAAACTTGACACGTACATATAGTTGTAAAGGATATTTGATGTTCATGTCTCCTTTATTATTCATAAGTTGCCATTCCTTCTTGGCTTTACACTTAAAAAATATTATTCCGACCCTAGTAAGTGTCATGTCGACCTCTCGTCACTACTTCTTCGAGATTAGGTGGGATACATACTAGGTACATAGTGTTTATGTACTCATGTTACACTCTGTACTTAATTGTACAGGTTTTGAGGCGGGTGCATCTGGGTATCAGCCCAGAGTTCATCATTGATACATATACCTGGTCTAGAATCCACGGTGAGCTGCTTCTCTTAGCGACTCCCAACAGCACTTTGGAGCTATTCTTTTGCCATTTTTGTCTATACTTATTCAGACAGTAGGACATACTTCTTATTCTTGTGGTATTATTCTATTAGCTGCTTGTAGACTTGTGACACTAGTTCCTGCCACACACGCTAGTAGACTTTATTTTTGGAATGTAAATCGTAAATTCCAATTTCATGATTTTCTGTTTGGTATAAAATCGTCTAAGTTATCTGTTTCTACTTAACATCTCAAAAACTAAGTTAAGCAAGTGCAGGAAAAAGTTTTTGGTAAACTACATGTAACTCACTAGTATAAAATGGTTGGCTTGCCTGACTGCGGTGTTGGGCGCCATCGCGACTTGGGTTGGAATTTGGGTCGTGACAACATGGTATCAAAGCTCTAGGTTCACGTAGGTTTCACGGGTTATAGGCAAACCTAATAGAGTCTTGCGGATCGGTACGGAGACGTTTGTATTTATCTTCGGGAGGCTATAGGGTGTTAGGAAATCTCTCTTTATTCATTTTATGTCGTGAAATTGATGGTATATAGAATCTCACTCTTTTATTCTCTCATAAATTGTGAGGACGGGCGCAACTGACGTTCCGGACCCGGGAGGGGCCGCTACCCCCGTCATCCGAGGCTGTGGCAGAGGTCGGGGGAGGGCACCGGCCCGAGGTAGGGGACGAGGATATCCCAGGACTGTACCAGTTATACCCCCAGCGAATCTAGTAGAGGATACCATCACTGAGGATCAGGGCGAGGTGCCGCAGGTGATCCTGCCCCTTTGGACTTTATGACAGCTCCAGGATTTCAGGAGGTCATGGGCAGTATGATGAGGTTCATGGACACCATGACGCAGGCTGGTTTATTTCCAGCAGATCCGGCCACATCTCAGGCGGGAGGGGGAGCCCAAACCCCTACTGCACAGGCCGCCGGTCATGCAGCAGCAGTATATCGAGTACACTGCCCGTAGGCAAGGTTCAGCCAGTGGCAGCAGAAGCACCTGAGCCCAGGCTAGCTGCAGACGGCGATCCGCAGAAGTTATTAGACAGATGTACCAGACTGCACCCTCCTGTCTTCGGAGGTGAGCGCCATGAGGATGCTCAGGACTTTATTGATAGGTGCAGGGAGAGACTACACAACATAAGGATACTGGAGTCCCATGGAGTTGACTTCACTACTTTTCAGCTAGAGGGTAGGGTCCGCAGATGGTGGCAGTCCTACATTCTTGGCAGACCGGCAGATTCTCCTCTCCTCTCTTGGGAGCAGTTCACTCAGTTATTCCTGGACAAATATATTCCTCCCTCTGAGAGGGAAGAGCTGCGTTATCAGTTTGAGCAGCTGGAGCAGGGTCAGATGTCAGTGACTGACTACACGGCTAGGTTTTCTAAGCTGTCTCATCATGCACTCCTGATACTTCCTACTGACGTAGAGAGAGTGCGGATATTTGTATCCGGATTACACTCAGGTATTAGGGCCAACATGGTCCGAAAGGTGGAGATGGGGACTCCTTATCAACTTGTGGTAGAGATTGCTCGCATGATTGAGGGTTATCGGTTGAGGAGCAGAGAGTAGGGGCAGCAAGATAAGAGAGCTAGATTTTCTGGAGATTTCAGAGGTGCTCCAGCCAGGGTCAGAGGTCAGTTTCGTAGGGGCCAGCCCAGTAGGCCCCCTTATTCAGCACCCCCACCACCTCCTCGAGGTGCTCCAACGAGGCCTTATTTCATCAGTATGACGGAGAGTTCTTATCGCCCACCATCCATTCAGGGTTCCTCCGGCGGGTATTCTGGTCATCAGGGGTATTCCGCTCCTTATTTTAGTGCTATACCAGAGAGTTCGTACCGTCCTCCAGCTATTCAGGGTCCTCTAGGGCAGCAGGCTATGGTGCCTAGAGGTTGTTATGAGTGCGGGGATCCAGGCCATATTAAGAAGACTTGTCCCAGGCTTCAGGGCAAGGCCGTGCAACAGAGTCATCAGCCTATGATTTCACCACCGGTAGTTCGACCACCCAGAGGTGGAGCACAGGTTGGTAGAGGTCGTCCTAGAGGTGGAGGCTAGGCAGGGGGAGCCCATCCGGTTCCTGTTCATTCCGGTGGAGGCCAGTTGTCCGGCGCTGCAGCCAGATTCTATGCTATTCCGGCCAAATCAAATGCAGTGGCCTCAGACGCCGTGATCAAAGGTATTATTTCAGTTTGTGGTAGAGATGCATCGGTGTTATTTGATCCAGGGTCCACTTATTCATATGTATCAGCCTTATTTTCTCATTCCTTGGATATTCCTCATGAGTCCTTGGGTACTCCTGTTTATGTGTCCACTCCTGTGGGTGATTCTGTGGTAGTGGACTAGATTTATTGGTCCTGTGTGGTTACATTCTGTGGGTTCGAGTCTAGAGCAGACCTCATGTTGATTGATATGGTCAATTTTGAGGTTATCCTGGGCATGGATTGGCTGTCTTCCTATCATGCCATTATAGATTTCCATGCCAAGACTGTTACTTTAGCCATGCCCCAGTTGCCGAGATTGGAGTGGAGAGGTTCCTCAGTTAGTACCGCTAGTCGGGTTATTTCCTTCCTGAAGGCTCGTCACATGGTCGAGAAGGGTTGTTTGGATTATCTTGCTTATGTGAGGGACACCACCGCAGAGTCTTCGACGATTGATTCAGTGCCAGTAGTCCGAGAGTTTGATGATGTAGTCCCTTCAGACCTTCCAGGCATGCCACTAGATTGTGACATTGATTTTTGCATTGACTTAGCTCTAGGCACACAGCCCATATCTTCCCCCCATACTGTATGGCTCCGAAGGAATTGAAGGAACAACTTGAAGAGTTTTTAGCTAAGGGGTTTATCAGACCGAGCGTATCACCTTGGGGTGCTCCAGTGTTATTTGTGAAGAAGAAGGATGGGACTATGCAGATGTGTATTGACTACCGCCAGTTGAACAAGGTCACCATCAAGAACAAGTACCCGTTTCCACATATCGATGATTTTTTTGACCAGTTGCAAGTGCTCAGATGTTTTCTAAGATTGACCTGATATCGGGGTACCATCAGCTGAATATTCGGGATTCGGATGTTCCGAAGACTGCCTGTCGTACGAGATATGGTCATTACGAGTTCCTGGTGATGTCCTTTGGCTTGACTAATGCCCCAACAGCATTTATGGACTTGATGAACAGAGTGTTCAGGCCTTATATTGATTCTTTTGTCATTGTCTTCATTGATGACATTCTGATTTACTCATGTAGCCTGGGGAGCACGAGCAGCATCTTAGAGTTGTGCTCCAGACTTTACGAGAACAGAAGTTGTATGCTAAGTTATCCAAGTGAGAGTTTTGGTTGGATTCTATGGAATTCTTGGGGCATGTGGTATCCGGAGAAGGTATCAAGGTTGATCCTAAGAAGATTGAGGCAGTTCAGAAATGGCTACGCCCTACTTCAGCTATACAGATCAGGAGCTTCTTGGGCCTAGCGGGTTATTATCGCCGATTTGTGGAGAGTTTCTCATATTTGCAGCCCCTCTGACTAGATTGACACAGAAGAATGCCTGTTTTGATGGTCCGACGAGTGTGAGGCGAGCTTTCAGAAGCTCAAGACAGCATTGACCTTAGCACCAGTTCTAGTGTTGCCTTTCGATTCTAGGATGTATACGGTTTATTGCGACACTTCACTCGTTGGTTTGGATTGTGTGTTGATGCAGGAGGGGTGAGTTATTGCATATTCTTCACGGCAGCTGAAGGTTCATGCGCAGAATTACCCTATGCACGATCTGGAGTTGGCGGTGATTGTTCATGCTCTTAAGATTTGGAGGCATTACTTGTATGGGGTGCCTTATGAGGTTTATAAGGATCATCGCAGTTTGCAGAACTTGTTCAAGCACATGGATCTTAATTTGAGGTAGCGTAGGTGGCTTGAGTTGCTGAAGGATTATGACATCACCATTCTTTAACATCCGGGCAAAGCGAATGTGGTAGCGGATGCCTTAAGCAGGAAGGCGGAGAGTAAGGGTAGTTTGCCTTTCATTTCAGCAGAGGAAAGACCTCTAGATTTGGACATTCAGTCATTGGCTAATCTCCTGGTGAAGTTGGACCTTTCCGAGCCCAGCCGGGTTCTTGTATGCATGATGGCCCAGTCTTCATTATTGGGGGAGATCAAGACTCGGCAGTATGATGTTCCGCACTTGGTGGATCTCCGGGAGACGGTGGTGTAGGGTGGTGCCAAGGAGGTTTCTAATGGCGAGGATGGTGTCCTGAGACTTCAGGGTCGCTTATGTGTCCCTAATTTTTATGATATGAGAGAGAGGATTCTAGAGGAGGCTCATAGTTCACGGTATTCTATTCACCCTGGTGCTAGAAGATGTATTGTGACCTGAGGCAGAACTACTGGTGGAGGCGGATGAAGAAAGACAAAGTGGAGTTTGTGGCTAGATGTCTAAATTTCCAGCAGGTTAAATATGAGCACCAGAGGCCAGGAGGCCTACTTCAATAGATGTCTATACCTAAGTGGAAATGAGAGCGCATCACTATGGACTTCGTAGTTGGATTGCCTCGGACCTTGCAGAAGGTTGATGCAGTTTGGGTCATTGTGGACAGGTTGGCCAAGTCGTCACATTTCATTCCAGTAGCTACTACTTATACTTCTGAGAGGTTGGCCCAGATCTACATTCGGGAGATAGTTCGGTTGCACGGTGTACCTGTGTCCATTATATCAGATCGAGGTCCTCAGTTCACCTCGCATTTCTGGAGAGCTGTGCAAAGTGAGTTAGGCACCCGGGTAGAGCTCAGCATAACATTCCACCCTCAAACCGACGGGCACTCGGAGCGGACAGTTCAGATATTTGAGGACATGCTCAGAGCATGTGTGATTGACTTTTGAGGGCAGTGGGACCAGTTCTTGCCTTTGGCCGAGTTTGCTTATAATAATAGTTATTAGCCCAGCATTGAGATGGAATCCATTCGAGGCCTTGTATGGTCGGCGATGTCGATCTCCCATCGGGTGGTTTGAGCCTGGTGAGTCTAAGCTTTATGGCACCGATCTGGTGAAAGATGCTTTGGAGAAGGTGAAGTAGATATAGGAGAGACTTCGCACATCACATTCCAGATAGAAGAGTCACGCGGATCAGAAGGCGCGTGATGTATCATTTATGGAAGGCGAGAAGGTTCTGTTGAAGGTCTCTCTGATGAAGGGTATTATGAGGTTTGGGAAGAAGGGCAAGCTGAGCCCGAGGTTGATAGGCCCATTGGAGGTATTGAGGCGAGTTGGGGAGGTTGCTTATGAGCTTGCTTTACCTCCCAGTTTATCAGGGGTTCATCTGGTGTTTCATGCGTACATGCTGCAGAGGTATCACGCCGACTTCTCTCACGTGGTAGATTTCATTCAACTAGATGAGAGTTGGGTTACAAGGAGGAGTCAGTTGCTATCATTGACAGGAAGGATCGCTAGTTGAGGTCCAAGAGGGGTGGAGGGGCCAACCAGTCGAGGAGGCGACTTGGGAGTCCGAGGAGGACATGCGGAGTAGATATTCACACTTATTCCGCACTCAAGGTATGATTCTAGACACGTTTGAGGACAAATATTTGCTTAAGAGGTGGAGAATGTAATGACCCTACCGGTCATTTTGTGTTCTAGGACCCCGTGCCCCTAAATGAGACTTCCCGTAGTTGCTTTTACTGATTTATGACTTGCGGGGACGGGTGGTTCGAGGTTTGGAGGAGTTTGGAGTGGTATAGGAACACTTAGTTGCTTAAGGTTGGCCTTAAAGTCCAAGTTTGACTTCAGTCAACATTTTTAGTAAACGACCCCGGAATCGAGATTCGAGGGTACCGATGGGTTCGTATGTTGATTTCGGACTTGGGCGTGTGTTCGGAATAGTTTTTGGATGACCCGGGAGCATTTCAGCGCCAAATAGTGAAGTAAGAATGTCCTTAAGTTCAAATTGAGGTTTAGAACGTGTTTCTGTGTTATCAAGGTCCGAACGGAATTCCGAGACCGGGAATAGTTCTGTTATGTCATTTATGACTTTCTTGCAAAATTTGGTGTCATTCCGAGTTGTATCGATAGGTTCGGCATATTGTTAGCGAATTTAAAGAACTTGAAGTTCTTAAGTTTGATACAATAGGTTTGGGGTATGATTTTTAGATTTAGCGTTGTTTCTGACGTTCCGAAGGCTCGAGCAAGTCCGTATTATGATTTAGGACTTGTTAGTATATTTGGACGGGGTCTCGAGCGGGCCCAGATGCCATTCGGGCATCGAGCGAGGCAAAAACCAGCCAAAAATGACTGCTGGTGCACCAGACTTGGTGCGACCGCACCTGCGGAGGTTATGTCACAGGTGCGAGACCGCACCTGCGGTCCCAGTCTCGTAGGTGCGACTCTTGAGGGAGTTGCCAATTTTTGCAGGTGCGGACCCCTTTCCACAGAAGCGGAGCCGCAGGTGCGGACTCCGCTCCGCAGGTGCGAAACCAGGACCCCTTCCCCTTCTCCGCAGGTGCGAGATTTCTCTCGCAGGTGCGAGACCACAGGTGCGGTCCTCGAGCCGCAGGTGCGAAAAGCCTGTAGACAGTGCACTTCGTTTCAAACTCGGGACTTAGCCATTTTTGAACACTTTCTTCATACTTGGGTGATTTTGAGAGCATGTAAGAAGAGTATCGACCTAACTACTGTAAGGTGAGTAATTCCTACTATAAACTTAGCTTAATACTTGAATTCCTAGGTAGATTAACACATTAAATTAGTGGAAATCATGGGTTTAGAGTAAAACCTAGGTTTTTGATAAAAATAGAAAATTACCAAGAAATGTGTTACGGAACCGTACAAAAACCATATAATATTGATCCTTAAGCTATGGGTAAGTATTTCCTCCGAAAATTTCCGGAATCCAAGCATGTGGGCCCGGGGGTGTATTTTGGGATTTTACAATTTAGGTTGAAACAGTCATTTAAATAGGGAAATTTCATACTTTTGAGTATAGATTGATTTATTTATGCAATATTTGACTAGTTTCGAGTCCTTGGGTGACGAATTTGGAGTTTCAGGCGCGTTCTTGACCCGGAAAGTAGGCTTGACACGAGGTAAGTCTCCTTTCTAACCTCGTAAGAGGGACTTGTCCCCATAGGTTAATATGAATAATTGCATGTCATTATTTGTGGGAGCTACGCACGCACGAAGTGACGAGGGTCCGTGCGTAGCTACTATTATGTCCTGTCGGGGAGTTTAGGATTCACAAGCATGCTTTATGTGCCGTGACTATAATCGTAAATGTTAATCTAGGTTGCGTAATATCATTGAATTATTAATTGAACATCTAGGAGGTTACATTCTGAAATTTATATTATTGAAACCTTCTCTGTAAGTATATTCTCTACTGAATTTCTTGATTTCGTGTTAATTATGTGTATATATACGGGAACCCGCGTCGCATGTATGATTCACGAGCGGGATAGCCCTACTATTATGTCAACCGCGTCGCATGTTCGATTCGTGAGCGATGTAATTGATGCATCTATGGTTCGAACCGTTCGACCCTTCGGCAGTGCATATTTACTTTCGCGTTGTGTCAGCCGTACATTCACGGCATGTTATGTGTTTGTTAGATGTTGGGTGTTCTGTGATTATGTATCTGCTAAATACCATGAGAAATGAAAACTAGGTAAATTGTATGCTAGAAAAATTGACACGTACATATAATTGTAAAGGATATTTTATTTTCCTGTCTCCTTTATTATTCATAAATTGCCATTCCTGCTTAGCTTTACACTAAAAACATATTATTCTGACCCTAGTAAGTGTCACGTCGACCTCTCGTCACTACTTCTTCGAGATTAGGCGGGATACTTACTGGGTACATATTTTTTATGTACTCATGCTACACTCTGTACTTAATTGTACAGGTTCTGAGGCGGGTGCATCTGGATATCAGCCCCGAGTTCGTCCTTGATACATATACCTGGTCTAGACTCCACGGTGAGCTGCTTCTCTTGGCGACTCCCAGCAGCACTTTGGAGCTATTCTTTTTCCATTTCTGTCTATATTTATTCAGACAGTAGGAGATATTTCTTATTCTTTTGGTATTATTCTATTAGCTGCCTGTAGACTTGTGACACTAGTTACTGGCACACACGCTAGTAGACTTTATTTTTGGAATGTAAATCGTAAATTACAATTTCATGATTTTTTGTTTGGTATAAAATCATCTAAGTTATATGTTTCTACTTAACATCTCAAAAACTAAGTTAAGCAAGTGCGGAAAACGTTTTTGGTAAACTACATGGAATTCACTAGTATAAAATGGTTGGCTTGCCTGACTGCGGTGTTGGGCTCCATCCTGACCTGGGTTGGGATTTGGGTCGTGACACAGATGGTGCCTCGAATGTGAAGGGGTCCAGGCTCGGCACTTAGGACCACCTACGGGTCACACTGTCCGAAAATCTATCAAAACTTCTAGATTAACTAACAATGAGGCTGAGTATGAGGCCATGATTGCAGGTCTCGAATTAGCCAAAAGCCTAGGGCGGAGGTCATCGAGGCCAAATGTGACTCTCTTTTAGTGGTAAACCAAGTAAAAAAAAAAAGCTTCGAAGTTCGAGAAGATAGAATGCAAAGAAATTTGGACAAACTACAAGTAACATTGTACCGCTTCAAAGAGTGGGCGCTGGACCATATACCTCGAGAGAAAAACAGTGAGGCCGGTGCACTTGAGAACTTGAGGTCATCGGTCGAGGAAGATGATATTGTCACGTGGACTGTTGTCCAATTGTCGAGTTCCATGGTTGAGGAAGTTCATGCTGAGATTAACTCTACAAGTTCGACGTGGGATTGGAGGAACAAATATGTCGAGTATTTGAATCACGGAAAGATCCCCTCGTACCCTAAGGATTCGAGGGCCGTGCGAGCCAAAGCAACACGATTTATGCTAGACGAAAAGGGAAAATTATATAGGAGGACCTTCGACGGACCACTGGCAGTATGCTTAGGACCAGGGGGACACCGATTATGTGTTGCAAGAAATCCACGAAGGCACTTGTGGGAACCACTCTGACGCCGAATCTTTGGTTCGAAAAGTAATTAGAGCTGGATATTACTGGCATAGCATGGAGAGAGATACTAAGGAGCTCGTTCTAAAGTGTGAAAAATGCCAAAGGTTTGCACCAATGATCTATCAGCCCGACGAACAACTCCATTCAGTCCTATCCCCGTGGACATTAATGAAACGGGGGATGGACATCATCGGCCCCCTACCAACAACACCAGGTAAAGCTAAGTTCATTTTGTTTATGACTGACTACTTTTCGAAGTGGGTAGAAGCGCAGGCCTTCGAGAAAGTAAATGAATAAGAATTCATAGATTTCATGGGACCACATCGTGTTTCGGTTCGGGATACCCGCTGAAAGAGTATGCGACAATGGGAAGCAATTTATCAGCAGAAAAGTGACAAAGTTCCTAGAAGATCACAAGATAAACAGGATTTAATCAACGTTGTATCACCCAAGCGCAAATGGCCAGGCCGAGTCCACAAACAAAACTATTATCCAAAAATTGAAAAAGAGGTTGAATGATGCTAAAAGGAAATGGAGAGAAGTGTCGCTCGAGATATTGTGGGCATATCGAATGACGTCGAAATAAAGAACAAGGGAAACTCCATTCTCTTTGGTGTATGGGTCCAAGGCATTAATTTCGGTCGAGGTCGGGGAGCCCAGCGTCAGGTTTCAGCATACCACCGAGGATTCAAACCACGAGACTATGAACACTTGTCTCGAACTATTAGATGAAAAACGAGAATATGCACTTGTTCGAATGGCCGCACAAAAGCAATGGATCAAGAGGTATTATAACAGAAGGGAGAACCTTTGCCACTTCGAAGTCGGGGACTTAGTTCTAAGGAAAGTCACCCTCAATACTCGAGACCCAAATTAAGGGAAGATAGGCCCCAATTGGGAAGGACCATACTGAGTCATCAGAGTCGTTGGGAAGGGATATTACAAACTTAGCACAATGGAAGGTAAACAACTTCCAAATAATTGGAATGTGTCACTACTCAAACGATACTACTGCTAAGGTATGACCTTCTCCTTTTTCCATTTATATTTAAGACTAACCCATTGCAGGTGTTCGATCGAAGACATCGAGACACCTTTCAACTCAAAGACATTAGGTTTTAAAGCATGCGTTGCACTCTTTTTTCCTTAGATCGGGTTTTATGCCAAATGGGTTTTTTCGGTAAGGTTTTTAACAAGGCAATAATTATATGCTACCTAAGGGGAATTCCATAAGTATCCAAGGCTTCTTTTCGATTCACCTCGAATAGTGGGGGAATCACCCCTCGGGGACTGGTCTTTTCAAGGAAAATAGGAAAATACTTCACGCCTAAGAAGGCCTCGATAGGGAAACTTTGTAATGGGCCAAATGGTCAAAGGAAACGTGCCCATATAGGAATACCGAGCCTCGAAGGCAAAACATGTACAAGCATACGAGTTATTGAAAGAAGCACCTTTTCTATTTAAACATATCATATCTTGAATAAATTTATTACTCCACACTTACGATTCTGTATGAGAAAAGGCTCAGGAGCCAAAACAAAAGTACATATCGACCATTCGAGGACTACCATTGATAGTCAAACACATTCGAACTATGCAAACTTAAACTCATAAGACTCAAAGACGCAACCCCCAGCGTAAAGGCCAAGGCCATCACACTCTGGGACTTACATTTCGAACAAGTTCGAAATATTATCGGGAAACAAGTTCAAAATACACACCTGAAGGCTACGGCCACATTAAAGACTACGGTCACATGAAAAGGCCACGGCCGAAATAACGCGGCTCGGATACGTCCGACTTCCGCCATAATCTAAGTCCTTCAAACATTTTGAAAAAACCGGTTAGATAGGGCTACCCTCGGCAAAGCATGGGCTTCGATAAAATCGGCCACCAAAATTTTTAGGCTTCAATAACGTCAGCCTTCGAGATGTTAAATCACCTCAACGCAAACGAGCTAAGAAAATCGGGGTTCCGTCCATTTGAACCCTTGAAAAACCCAATAGGTATAAAAAGTATATATGCTAAGGCATGAATTTTTTTTAAGTCTTTTGCCAAAAAGGGAAAAATCATAGCCACTTTTTAAGAGCCTAAGGGCCGATATAAAAGAGCCTAAAGGCCGACGCATTAATGTTTCAAACTATCATCCGAAACCAAGGGTTCAATCACCCTGAACCCAAACGAACATTACTGACTATGGTCTAATACTTGTTACTGTACAACGCCAAAGGTACATGCCTCGAAGGATTAAACCTCATTCGAACCTGGCCGCGATATGGAAATCATTTAAGAAGGACTCTCAAATACATACCACGAAGAATGAAATTATCACGAAAAATAAAATGCAAAGAAGATTGAGAAAGCAATCAATAAAACTCTTTCTTTTATATACATTCAAAATATGGTACAGAAGAGTTCAAGAAAATAGAAAAAAGAAAAAAGTTCCTATCTACACCGAGGGGGCATCCCCCTCTCCCCGGGCCAGCTTCTTCTCCCGAAATTGTCTCTCCCTCGGGGGCAGCCTCTCCATCAGGATTTTTCTCTTCATTGTCCCCCTCTTCATCTTCGGACCCGCCTTGGCCGTCTTCGATATCATCATCATCATCATCGGAGGAGATGAGAAATCAGGCATCAGCTCCATCCACCTTGGTTGGGGCTATCTCCTCAGAAAGATCGAAGCCCCTCGCATGTACCTCCTAGAGAGTCTCCCCCTGAGATCGGCACCCTCCATAGTCATTACTTCGCTTTTCCCGAGCAGCAGCCTCTCTTAGCTCCGTTTGAGCAGCTTCGGTGTCCTTCAAGTATACAACGACGATTTTATCAGTCGTAACCTGAATCTTCCTGGCCTCGGCCCTGGCTTCAGCAACTTCGGCTTCAGCCATGGCAAGATTGACCTCGAGCTCAGCAACTTTTTCGGCCTGGGACAAACTACTCTCTTTGGCATTCTGAAGTTGAACCTCGGTAGCAGCTAATTTTGTCAGTGCAGCCTCCTTCGCCGCAGCCAGGAGGTCCATCTTTCCTTTCCATCAATTGCATTCAGCTTGTACCCGACCAACCTCACCCCAAAGATGCTCCAACATCTCCACCTTCTGCTGCAGCTAAGACATCAAAGTATTAGCCTCCGAAGTTGGGGGGAAAGTCCATACTTTTTTAAAACGTTAGTTACCTGCTTCTGCATCTCGTCCTCATATTCTCGATCCTTGGTCAACTCCGACCGAAGGTTTCTGTGTTCCTCCTCCGTTTGGTCATAAAGGACCCTCAGGGCCTTCTCCTCGCCCAAGGATTTGTTTAGCTCGGCCTCACATTGGATCATCTCGGCCTTGAACTTGATGAAAGCCTATAAAGAAAAGGGAATGAACAGTCAAGCAGGGAAGAAAAATGCGACGTTAAGGAAATTGCAATATTAAATTTTGAGGCTTACCTTAGAGAAGAGACGTTGATTATCTTCGAAGGTCGAGGACGCATTGTCGAATTGGGCTTCATAGACCCCAGTGAAATAACCCTGGAAAGGATCACCCTCACTAGGGACTCCGCCTAACTCGGGCATTTTCAGGGCCTGGGCATCCCTTATTGTTTCTTCGGAGTAGACTGGTAAAGATGAATAATGATCCATTGTCAAGGCCCCGGACAAGTCGCCCGAGGAGCTCTGTTCGGTCGTGGGCATATCGAAACTTGCCTTCTTTGTGGTACTTGTCGGAGGCTGCAGAGCTATTGTAACCTCGGGCGATTCAGGAGCTTTGTCTTTTTCATCCCTCGAAGTCTCTCCACCTCGAGGTGTAATCTCTAGTTTAGAAGGCTTAGCAGCGTCGGCCGATCTTCTGGTTTGGGTCATCAGAGCTGAATCTTTGACCTTGTCATTTAAGAACTGGTGGACTGAATCTATGTCCACATGAACGTCGTTCTTCTTGCGCTTCCGAGCAGGACCCGCTTTATCTTGAGGCTCCTCGGGCTACGAAGCCCTTTTCCTCTTATTATCTTTTTTTGGCTTCGGAGCCGTGGACTCCATTTTCTCCCCGAGAGAAGCCGGTCTCATCTCGAAAAAATCACCAATACCTGCACAAATAAAAACCTAGTGCGAGGAAGGAAGATTCTTCAATGAAGAAATGAGTGTCAAGGATTTTACCATGGTGTTTTTCTTCCCACTTGCCCTTCGACAAGTCACGCCACTTGCGTTTATCATGTGAGGAGGTAGCAGCCAACTTTCGGACCCAGTCCTTGATATCGGGGACTGCATGGGGAATCCAAGGGACCCCTTCAAATAAAGGAAACAACGTCATGCAAAGAATAAATGCATAAAGGTGCTAAGGAAACAAGCTCCACTTACGGTTGAAGTCTACTTCTCGGGGAACGACCTTTGTTCCTCGGGGATATCAGAGGTCCTCACTCGGATGAACCGGCTCATCCAGCCTCGATCCCTATCCTCATCATTGCTGGCGAAGAAGGATTTGGTCGACCGACGTTGGAGTTTGATTAGTCCTTGGAAGCGTTGAGGCCGGTACAAACGGATGAGATGGCTAAGGGTGAGCCCCTCGGCCTTACTGATAAAAAATTGGAGCATTATCACTATCCCCCAAAAGGACGGGTGGATTTGACCCAGAGTAACCTGGTTTTTGTTAAGAAATTCGATCACAATTGGATCGAGGGGACCCAACGTGAAGGGGTAGTATATACACTTAAGAACCCTTCCACGTGGGTCGTAATATCCTCTTCACGAGTGGGGATTTGTATCACGAACTCGTCCCCCAGTCACATTCCCTCCTCACGGCAGCGAGATGTTTCTTTGTTATCGAGCATATGTATCTCGAAGCGTGCTCACATCGACGGGGAACATTGGGCGGATTTTCGATGGTGAAGTCTTTCTTCAGGGTACAACCGCCGGGAACGATTTCATGGAAGGCCGACGCCTTACCACCAGCCGGACAGAATGAAGAAGAGGAGTTTCCCTCTTTTTTAGGAACAACTTTAGAGGCTTTAGCCTTTGATTCTGGTAAGAACAGGCGGAAAGAGACAATATTTGGCGGTTTCTAGTGTTAAGTAATCAGAAAAACCGGTGGCCTAAGAGGAGAAGGAGAGATTAGAAGAGATGCAAATAAGAGTAAAAGTCCTCAATAAGTCAAATGACCAAGTATTTATAAGAAACCGACGACCGTTCATTGGCACTAGTGGCCGACCAACGCTGACGAGCATTTAATATTTTGGGGAAGCAAATCGATGGGATGTTTCGGTCACTTCAACGCGTGAGTCACGAGGATGATGTCATCATCAGGGACTTAAGAAATTCGGGATTCAAATTGTTTCTTATCATTTTATTCTAAGAAACGCGGGGACTATCTGTATATGGTCAAAATCAGGTGTGCCCGATTTCATAGGCTCGAAGAGGACACCCCGAGGTCGAGTTCAGATAAATCAAGATAGATGGGGATCGAGGCTAGTGAAGAGGCGTAGACCTCGAGAACCAAAGAATACAACATCGATGGGCCAAGTATAAGCTACCTCGAAATGATATCATTTTTAGGCTTGTACCAGAATGAGTGGGAATTCCATAATGGCACAAAGACCAAGGCGTAAATCCCGGAATGGATATGGAAGAATTCGTACAAATCCGTTAGACAGCTGTACAAATTAGATTTCCTGCCAGAAATAGAAATGTACCTTATTTAGGACTCCTTTATTATATAAAGGGGAGCTCATTCATTTGTAAACATCATCAATCATTGGCAAAGAATACACATCTCTACTTTTGTGCTCATCTTTGAGAATTGTCCTTTAGTTTTATAATATTCTCTTTGTTTTACTGTTCATCGTAGTCCACCTCGAGGTTACCTTCGGCTAGAAGTCGAGGCTCACTCATACACTGGTTTGATTTAACTTATTTACTCCACTCACTTACTTATTTTCTTGTTAAGCAATCAGTGTTGGACTAAATCGCATATCTTTAAGACCTCATTACAAATTTAAATTGTTACTCAGTTCATAGGGTAAACAAAGACCGAGCATATATACGTGAAGACATAAACACCACATATCTTATTTCTTATTAACAGTTCCAAGATAGCTCACCCTCATGAGTCATGATATTCTTGTTGATATATACTATTAACCATGAGGTTTAGACATAGTAGTTTGCTTTATTCTTTATGGAATAATTGTTTATTTAATTTATTCAATTCAATAAAGTACTATTTTAAATAGATCATTTGTTACATGTGTATCCTTTTAGTTATGTAGTAGACAATTTAGTATATGGAGTCTTAGCTCATGCACATAAGATTAAGTTGTTGGTTCTCATAATTAATAAACTATGTTCACAATCAAAGATATTGTTGGACAAAATATCTTGATGAATGTAGCACAAGATTATAGTATAATTTGTCTTGACTATGGGAGTGGTTTTACTCCGACATCTTGTGCTAGTATACTCAGTGTATATTAAACGGACCAAGTAGAGAAAAGATGTTTTTGTATTGAATATATAAAATATTTTCTCTAATTCATTAAATGAGCTTATACTCCTAATCTTGATATAATTATTATGATCGATGTAATTTGTTTATTGTTTTGATTTATCAAAAGGTACGACTCTATTTAGAGTTAATGTATGCCTAATAGATTGGACAATAACGAATAACATTTGTGAACAATAATTAGTTAATAGAATCCATGACTCGGTTTTGAGTTTGATGATACTCCTTTATGTAATCTTTTAAGTTTTCATGTGAAAACCCAGCCGGTGAATTTTGTATCCGTCACATGAAATAGTTTAAACGAAATTGTAAAGGATTTAATTAGTTGATTAAATTAAATTTTTAGTGATTTAATTTAATTAATTGGTATTTGAGATCTTAACATGGGGAGTTAAAATAAGTGTTATTGAATTTTCAAAATTCATATTGAGGAGTTCAATTGCAGTTTTTTAGTAGAATACATTGCAATTAATTATAATAAGAATTAATTCATGCTAATTTCGAATTAATGCTATAATTGGTGGTCTCTTATTATTTCTGTTGTCCCTGCTTTACCTAGTAAAAACCTGAATAAGACTTGGGTAAAAAGTGACTTGGGAGAAAAGTCATCTAGTAGAGCTGAAGTGGGATTCTACTTGTAAAAGTAGAATCCTATACGTTTTTTGTAACATAATTTCGGCCAAAAATAACTCTACTTAAGGAAGACTAATTTCACCTAATTACTTATTTTTTAGAGTTGTATTATTTTTACCCACCCAAAAGTAAAATCGTCCAAGGTTTTACTAGGCATATATCAGAAGAGTGCAGCCCTAAATTCTTGATGTTTGGAAAATTTGTGCAACGATTTCAAGAGGTTAGTGCTTCTAATCTTGTGATTATAGCATGGTCTAGTTTACATGTATTTGATGCCTCATTTGTATGCTTGCTTCCGCTGAGCATGTTCTAACAATTCTCAGTCTAAAAATATGCAAACTTTTGATTTCAGTGATGATCAGCCCGCAAACTTTTGATTTGGCATCGATGAAGATGATTTTTGAGGAATCAAAGGTGAAGTTTTACGGTCAACCAAAGCTACGTAATTTAATTATAAGAATTTTTATATATTATTTGCACAAAAAATTGCCGAGGCAAGCACGTAGGACTTTGGGCACACCTTTATGATATTATTATAGCGAAGTTAGAGGGGCGAAAAAGGGTTCGTACAAATTTTATTTACCATAAAATCATATCGTATGTGGAAGGTTAATTTTTTTAATGTGGATATATAGATGTTAAACCTTTTTGATGAGCGTTTTGCGTCTCTCATACTACTTGTCTCAGCGTGTTACATAATGCATCATCCATATTATTAGGCTACTAGTGATACAGTCATAGTTTAAAAAGTTAGTCCTCTCAATTATATCTCTATCATTTTCAAAAAGTAAATACCATAAACAAAAAAAAATTGCATGTCACGTAAAAGTGGACGACACTAAAAACTGTTCAACATTCATAGACTTCAACTTTTTATAGAGTATCAGGTCTCCCATATATGTACTAAATGCTTGTCTCTTTCAAATGAAATTTCCATAGAACAATAGATATATCAATGTTGTAGCACTCTACTTTTAGGTTAAATCCTAGTTCCAAGTTTTTAATTGAACTAATGAAATCCCTTTTTACCCCGCCCAAAAAAAAAAGAGAAAAAGAAACAGTGAACATGTTAAACTCTATATAAGAACTATATTCCACAAGGAGTAAAGATAGCATATCGTCTCATCAAGTCTTGATATTTTGACTCCCTTCCTCAGCTGATTCTTGATATAATTACTGAGTCATTCCTATTTAAGCATCGGCAGATAGTGATTTTAAATTTATGGATTCTGAATTTTACAAATGGAACTTGCTAGATTATAGATAAATTATTTATATATGCTAAGTGAATATTTAACAAAACCGCAGAGTTGCGGCCACAAGCGACAAAGATTATTTTTCCTTTTTTGTTGAAAAATATTTTTCTTAAAAAAGGATCTTTTAACAATTTGACATGAAAATAAAAGTACTTAAGAAAGAGATCTCAGAAAACCACATCGAACATAGTAAGTTTGTTATCGGACAACTTATTCCCATGTAAAGTTTCTTCTTTGTGAGAGTTCAATATGCTAAAGTGGACAGGATGTGACAGAAATGTTAAATTCAACCGTATACGGTAGAAATGGGGGCCATCCAATTTTACTATGTGATCGATATTGGGTCGTTGCATCGAAGAGATGAGGCATTAAGTTCGAGAACGAAGACTTTTTCTAGATCGAGGTCGGTATCAATAGAAGCCATGCGAGATAAATTCTGAGTAACATCGGGGATAGCTTAGTAACGACAAAGAGGGATATCCGTGATTGGTCGAGGATCATGGCGTGAATCTCGGAACGAATCAAATCAGAAGCGGTTAATTAGCTGATTATACAATTTCCTTCTGTAATTAGAATTATATCATAAGTAGAATTCCTCTATTATCTAAAGGGGAGTTCTAATCATTTGCAAATATCATCATTGACTGAGAAAAAAGCAATATGATTCTTTCTTCATTACTCGTGTTCTTGTTTATCAGTTATTCCATATTTACTATTTTTACACTTATCAGTTCGAGGGTATCTTGACTCGAGGCTGAACCTATGTTTGAACACTGGTTTGATTTATTTGTAGTTCAATTTTGTCATTTACTTTCATATTTACCAATTGGTATTGAGTGAAATCACATATCCTTAAAACCACAATATAAGTATAATTGTTATCCAAATTTTAGGGTAAACATTTTGGTTGCCCATCGTGGGGCAAAGGATAATAGTGATTATTCAATACTGATTCTGATAACACACACTACTTTATGCTTATTCTTGTCAAGTAATTTTGTTTTCAGGATAAAATATCACTCACAAATAATACCCACACATGGTGATAATGGCCTCTGATTTCATGGGGAAAATGACAATGTAGTTGCTCCAAGGGTCGAGGTGCCACAAGCTGATCTTGAGGGAGCACCAATTTCCAATCCAGTGGACGTCAGTTCGCATATCGCTCTAAATGCGAATTTGGGCGCGGACCCCGAAGGGAGTGTACGCAGAGAAGGTCAATTTGGTGGTCGAGGTACATAGGGCGGAGGAGATGGAGGAGTCAGCCTCCAAGTGATATTCGAGATGCTACAGGCTCAACAAGCCGATATTGCACAACTACGAAATCCCAGAAAGGTCGAATGCCAGTGAATTGAGGACTGATCCCATAATAATGAATATGCTCGAGGAACTCACCAAATGAATTGAATCAGGAGAGAAGAAAATTGAGGCAAATGATAAGAAAGTAGAAACATACAACTCCTGGGTTGACCAGATACCGGGGGCACCGCCAATTTTGAAGGGGTGGATTCAAAGAAATTTGTACAGAAGTCGTCTCCTCCGAGTGCGGCTCCGAAGCCCATTCCCAATAAATTTTGTATGCCAGAAATCCCTAAGTAAAATGGGACCACCAATCCTAATGAGCATGTCACCTCCTATACATGCGCCATCAAGGGTAATGATTTGGAAGATGATGAGATCGAGTCTGTTCTATTGAAGAAGTTCGGAGAGAATCTATCGAAGGGGGAAATGATTTGGTACCATAATCTACCTCCAAATTCCATTCACTCATTCTCCATGGTTGCGGATTCTTTCGTAAAGGCACATGTCGAGGCCATAAAGGTTTTGACAAGGAAATCTGACATTTTCAAGTAAAACAGAAGGATAACAAAATGCTTAGGGAATTCATGTCTTGGTTCCAAATCGAACGCATAGAGTTTCCACCGGTCACAGATGATTGGGATGTTCAAGCCTTCACTCAGGGGTTGAAAGAATGAAGTTCAATAGTGTCGCGTCAACTGAAGCAAAACTTGATTGAATATGCACCGGTAACCTGGGCCGACGTACATAATCGGTACCAGTCAAAGATCAGAGTCGAGGATGACCAATTGAGAACCCCTACCGATACTGTATATACGAACAGGACCGCAGGCAGAAACCAGAGAGATATAGATAGGGAACCTCGGTCGAACAGAGACCAATATCAGCCATACAACCGCAGATCGCAGGAGAAACAGTCCTGATGCAATTCCACCCGAAATGATCGAAGGAGTTATCGAGGACAGATGGGCCTTATGAGAAAAAGTGGTTTTGATAACCATATTGATCCCATAGGGGCACCTCGATTACCGGAGTATAGATTCAATATCGACGCATCAGGTATTGTATCGGCAATTGGGAGAATCAAAGATACTAGATGGCCCAGACCCATATAAACTGATCCTTCCCAAAGAAATCCCAATCTAATTTGCAAGTATCACGGAACACATGGCCACAGAACCGAATATTGTAGGCAACTGAGGGAGGAGGTAGCCCGTGTATTCAATGAGGGACACCTTCTACAGTTCTTAAGTGATCGAGCCAAAAACCATTTTAGAGAAAGGGATGCCAACAGGAAAAACAAGCAGGAAGAGCCACAACATGTGATCCATATGATCGTTGGCGGGGTTGATATTCCACAAGGGCCCGTGTTCAAACGCACTAAAGTATCAAATACTAGAGAAAAACATACCTGAGATTACGTGCTAGAAGGCACCGTATCATTCGACAATGAGGAAGCAGAAGGAATTTCTCAACCCCACAATGACGTTCTGGTAATCTTTATCCTTATGAATAGAATTCAAGTTAAGCGTGTTTTAATCGATCCAGGTAGCTCGGCAAAAATGATCTGATCAAGGGTCGTGGAGCAGCTCGGTCTGCAAGACTAGATCGTACCTGCAGCTCGAGTCCTGAATGGTTTGAACATTTCCAGCGAAACAACTAAAGACAAAATCATTTTACCGGTGAACGTAGCTGGAACAATACAAGAAACCAAATTCCATGTAATCTAGGGCGACATGAGGTACAACACCCTGCTCGGGAGGCCCTAGATTCACAACATGAGGAAAGTCCCGTCGACTCTCCACCAAATGTTAAAGTTCCCAACGCCGGACGGGGTGAAAACGATATATGGAGAGCAACATGCTGAAAAAGAAATGTTCACGATCGATGAGGTAATACTGATATCGGCACTTTCGACAACAAAGGGATCAGAGGTCAAAGGAAAACAGGAGGCTAAATAGCAACCAAAACCACCAGCCTCGACGCAATCAGAAAAGCAGGGAATGGAAGAAGAAGAAGACGATTATTGGATCCCTCGATCCTTCCTTATTCCCGAAGATTCTAACACCACCAAATCAACAGTCGAAGGGCTGGAACAGGTCATATTGATTGAGTATCTCCCCGAACGAAAAGTATACCTAAGTACGGGGTTAACCCCCGAACTCAGGAAGTAACTCATTAAATTTCTTATTGACAACATGGATTATTTTTCTTGGTCCCACTTAGATATGACAGGGATCCCACCAGAGATAACAACACATCGATTGAGTTTGGACGCGAAGTTTAGGCCAGTAAAACAAAAGATAAGGCCCCAGTCCATAAAACATGCGTTCATCAAGGACGAGGTAACTAAACTTCTCAAATTAGGATCCATTCTGGAATTAAAATATCCCGAATGATTAGAAAATGTAGTTGTAGTCCCTAAAAAGGGGAACAAACTTAGGATGTGCGTAGATTATAAAGATTTAAACAAAGCATGTCCCAAAGACTCTTTTCCTCTACCGAACATCGATCGCATGATCGATGCCACGGCCGGCCACGAGATCTTTAGTTTTCTCGACGCCTACTCCGGGTACAATCAAATTCAAATGAACCCGGAGGATCAGGAAAAAACTTCATTCATCACTAAGTATGGCACATTTGTTATAACGTAATGCCATTTGGACTAAAAAATGTTGGTGCTACCTATCAACGCTTAGTAAACAAAATGTTCGAAGAACAAATAGGTAAATCAATGGAGGTATATATTGACGATATGCTAGTTAAGTCCCTGCGTGCAGAGGACCATTTGACATATTTGCAGGAAATCTTCAACATATTAAGAAAATACAACATGAAGCTCAACCCCGAGAAATATGCTTTCGGGGTCAGTTCGGGCAAGTTCCTCGGCTTTATGGTGTCGAATCGGGGGATCGAAATCAACCCCAATAAAATCAAAGCAATCAAAGACATCATAGTTGTGGACAGTGTCAAGGCCATGGAAAGATTCAGATGACGGATAACCGCCTTGGGCCGGTTCATCTCAAGATCATCAGATCGAAGTAATAGGTTCTTCTCACTACTCAAAAAGAAGAACAATTTTGCCTAGACCCTGGAATTCCAGCAGGCGTTAGAAGAATTAAAAAGGTACCTCTCGAGTCCACCATTGATTTATACTCCAAAAGCGGATGAACAACTCTACTTATACTTAGCGGTCTCAGAAGTCGCGGTAAGTGATGTCCTAGTCCGAGATGATCTAGGTATGCAATTTACCGTTTATTACGTAAGTCGAACTCTAGGCGAGGCCGAAACTCAATACCCACACTTAGAAAAATTGGCGCTTGCTCTAATAAGCGCCTCTAGGAAACTAAAATCATATTTTCAGTGTTACCTAGTATGTGTGGTAACCACTTATCCCCTTCGTAATGCTTTACATAAGCCCGAACTATCTAGCCGATTGGCCAAATGGGTCGTCGAACTCAGTGGGTACTATATCGAATATTAACCCCGAACGGACATTAAATCTCTAATTTTAGCCGACTTCGTGGACGACTTCATGCTAGCCCTCTTACCCGAGGTCAAAAAGGAACTTTTGTTAAAATCGGGTACATCATCGGGGATGTGTACCCTTTTTACAGATGGCACTTCAAATGTAAAAGGGTCCGGACTAGGCATCGTTTTGAAGCCACCCACGGGAAATACAATTAGGCAATCAATCATAACTCCAAAATTGACTAACAATGAGGCCGAGTACTAGTCCATGATTGCAGGTCTCGAACTGGCTAAAAGACTGGGAGCGGAGGTAATCTAGGCCAAATGTGACTCCCTACTGGTGGTAAAACAAGTCAACAGAACCTTCGAGGTTTGAGAGGATCAAATTGAAAGGTACTTGGATAAATTGCAAGTAACATTACATCGGTTCAAAGAATGGACCTTAGAACATGTACCTCGAGAGAAAAACAGCGAGGCTGATGCCCTTGCAAATTTGGGATCATCAGCCGAAGATGATGAAATCAGCTCAGGGAGGAAGGACATGCTGAAATAAAATCCACAAGCCTGACTTGGGATTGGAGGAACAAATATATCGAGTATCTAAAAAATGGAAAGCTCTCATCGGACCCTAAGGAATCAAGGACTTTACGAACAAAAGTTGCTCGATTCACATTGGCCGAAGAGGAAACATTGTACAGACGAACGTTCATTAGACCATTGGCAGTATGCTTAGTACCAGGAGACACCGATTACGTCTTACGAGAAATTCACGAGGGTACTTTCGGGAACCATTCCGGTGCCGAATCACTAGTTCACAAAATCATCAAAGCAGGATACTATTAGGCCAATATGGAGAAATATACTAAAGAGTTCGTTCGAAAATGCGATAAGTGCCAACGATACGCACCAATGATCCACCAGCCTGGAGAACAACTTCATTCATCCTATCCCTATGGTCGTTCATGAAATGAGGAATGGAAATCCTCGGCCCTCTGCCATCGGCCCCAGGTAAAGCTAAATTCATTTTATTTATGACTGATTATTTTTCTAAGTGGGTTGAAGCACATGCTTTCGAGAAAGTCAGAGAAAAAGAAGTTATAGACTTCATCTGGGATCACATCATATGCCGATTCGGGATACCTGCCGAAATCGTATGTGACAATGGAAAACAATTCATCGGTAGCAAAATAACAAAGTTTCTCAAAGATCACAAAATAAAAAGGATCTTATCGACACCGTATCATCCTAGTGGGAACGAGCAGGACGAATCGACAAACAAGACTATCATTTAGAGTCTGAAGAAAAGATTGAACGACGCCAAGGGAAAATGGGGAGAAAATTTACTCGAAGTCCTTTGGGCATATCGAACAATGTCAAAATCCAGTACGGGGGACACACCTTTCTCCTTAGTATATGGCTCCGAAGCCCTGATCCCGGTCGAAGTCGAGAAGCCTAGCGCTAGGTTTCAATAAGCAACAGAAGAGTCAAATGGCGATGCTATGAATATGAGCCTCAAACTACTAGATGTAAAACGGGAAGCCGCCCTCGTCCGAACGGCCGCACAAAAGCAGCGCATCGAAAGGTACTATAATCAACGAACCAACCTTCGCTATTTTAGAATCGGGGACTTAGTTCTGAGAAAAGTCACCCTCAATACTCGAGATCCAAACGAAGTAAAACTAGGCCCTAATTGGGAGGGACCGTACCAGGTCCTTGACATCATCGGAAAGACATCCTACAAGCTTGGCACGATAAACGACGAACAACTACCAAATAATTGGAACATATCACTCCTCAAACGGTATTATTTCTGAATATGATCTTCTCCTTTTTCATTTACATTTTATACTAACTTATTTTCGGTGTTCGAGCGAAGGCACCAAAGTTTATCTCCAAGCATGAAGTTATTAGATATTAGAGAACGTGTTGCACTTTATTTCCCTTCGACCTGTTTTTATCCCAAATGGGTTTTTCCGGCAAGGTTTTTAACAAGGAAATCATTTTTCATGCTAACTTAGAGTATCTGAGGCTTCTTTGCAATCAACCTTGAATACTGGGGGGCAACACCCTCGGTTGTTATGCTTTTAAGGAAAATACTTCATGTCAGCAGGGTCTCGATAGTAAAGTTTTGTAAAGGACCAAATGGTCGAATGAACCGTGTCCGTATAGATTACTCAGACCCTAATGGAAAAACATGTACACATGTATGAACTATTGAAAGAAGTATTTTTCCTTACCAGGTACCTCATGCCTTAAGGAAATTTCTACTTTACAAGTTCCATACTTATGTTTTTTTCGTGAAAACTGGCTCAAGGGCCGAGTGCAACTAAACTTCAAACGATTAACCTCGTACTCGGGGACTGCCGATAAAAAATTGACATGTTCGAACTATTAAACTTCGAGACCATAAGACCTCAAAGAGGAAACCGTCGATTTTATAGGCCAAGGCCACCCTACTCGAGGACTAACACTTTGAACAAGCTCAAAGTATTATTGGGAAATTAAGCCCAAGAGGAAGACCCCAAGGCTACGGCTAAACTAACGCGGCTCGGAGACGTCTGAATTCCTCAATGAGAATAGGCCTTCAAATTCTTTTGTAAACTGGTTAAAAAAGCTACCCTCGGCAAAATAATCAAAGGGCTTCGATAATTTCGGCCTCGAAAAACCTTAAGAGGTACTGAAGCGTCTCGTACAAACTTGTGCTAAGGCATAATGAATTCATATATGTTTAAATTTTTAGCCGAAAAGGAAAAAGCTGTCACGCCCCAAAATCGAGGGGCACGACCGGCGCTCAACTGAGTAAACCCGACTGAGCAAGCCTGATAGGTTTTATTCTACCCAACTAATTCGTGAATAAATAGGAGATGAATTCTATTAATCATACTTTATAAATATCTCATTAACTTCTATTTTGCTTCCATTAGAAGTTTCAATCATAATATCATAATATTACATTCTTTATAGATGTGATAAAAAATATATTTGCCAAATACCAATATTTTTATAAATTCCAATACCTGACACCACCCACAACCTGTCTGCGGAGCCTCTAAATACAACTGAAGAGAAATATGAAAATGCTGGCAACAAGGCCCCGGCTATACCTCAAATGAAAAGTACACGATAACAAAATGACACAAGACCCCGAAATAAAGTGGGGATCGCCAAGTTAGCTAGAAAGAACATACCGTTGTCGCTGATCGTTGCCGCCTATTGTGGAAACACCTGCTGTCACACCTCCTTTTTCCGACAAGAGTAGGATACGGGAGTTTTTTCCAATTTAAGTGATATTATGCGGATTTGGGATTTATTTATTAGTTTCAGAGTCGCCACCCGGATTTTTACGGTGTTCCGGGACACCATTTATTTATTGAAATCCCAAACCGAGGAAATTTTGACTCTGTTTCAAAATGTCTGCGACCAGAAATCCGAGTAAGGAATTCTGTTAACCCGGGAGAAGGTGTTAGGCACTCCCGAATTCCGTGGTTCTAGCACGGTTGCTTAACTATTATTATTTGGCCTAAATTGTCTGATTATTTACATATTTTTTGCCTATTGCGCTTTTAGCCTTTTTTCACTTTTTAGCCGCTTTTAATATTTATGGACTTATCTTGAAAACAAGTCACGATGGTGTGTACTTGTCATTTTTATCCACATTATAATTACGCCACATGAAATGCACCCGTAATTACGACATGTGATTTTTTATTATAATTTTTGAAGTTGAAGACGGGACATGAGTTGTCACTCCCGAGTGTTGGTTAGGTAGCTTTTATTTTTTATCAAAATTTTGAACTAAAGAATGTGTTTTTAGCCAATGATGGCAAATATGGGAATCAGAACGTCTCTCGTTCGTTCAGATATATACACTTATGAAATTCAGATATCTACATAGGTTACTTGTTAATTCTGATACGAATGGGCAAGATGAAATCACTCTACTTCTTCCAGAATTTTATGATTTCTTACAAAGATCATACCACAGGCGGTTTTATTAATTTGAAACAGTAATTCTTACCAATTCTAAACAACCTAATCTCACGTATCTAAAGGATTTAAAGTTCACACATATGTATACATTGATTTTTTGCAAATTTATGAGATACATGATAAACTGAAGATAATCTACTAATTCTATTCATGTTGAAACTCTAATGAATTTGAGATAACCATTTTTCCCAAAAAAAATAAATCCAAAACGGGATGTTTATACAGATT
>ML341178.1:0-35348 GCA_005239505.1 Nicotiana paniculata | reverse complement strand
ATAATTCCTTAAATACAATTGAGTAATAAAAAGCGGTAATATATATATATATATATATATATAAATGCACTTAGGTACTAAAATCAATAATTAAATAATTTAGGCCAAGTTTAGTCATTAAGCGACCGTGCTAGAACCACGAAACTTGGGAATGCCTAACACCTTCTCCCGGGTTAACAGAATTCCTTACTCGGATTTCTGGTTCGCAGACAATTTAAACAGAGTCAAAATTTCTCGGTTTTGGGATGTCTAATAAATAAATGGTGTCTTGGGACACCGTAAAAAACCCGGGTGGCGACTCTGAGTAAATAAAATAAATCCCAAAATCGAATAATGTCACTTAAAGTGGAAAAACCCCTATACCCCCACCTTGGCGGGAAAAAGGAGGTGTGACAATTGTCGGTGATGGTATGAAAATTTTAAATGTTGAAATTGAAAAGGTTAAAATGTTTCTTAACTGGCTTTTATATTCAAACCGTAGAAGTAGACTTAGAGAATATTTTAAAAGATGCGATGAATTTGTCCTAAGAGAAAGAAAGGTTCCTAAACCTTGTCCAACTAGATTTAATTACATGCATGAAAGTTTAGTTGTTGCATATGAATATAGAAACCTAATAAACTCAACGTTTAATGCTCGTGTAGCTGATGATGATGAGCACCTTACAAATCAGGATTGAGCTAATGTTAAAATGCTTGTAGAATTTTTAGAAAAATTTCATATTGCTACAAATAAATTATCTGGGCAATATTATCCTACTATTCTAACTGTTTAGTTTGTCTTGCAGAACTTGCTACCTTGTTTAATCAATTTTCAGAGGGTGGGGTAATTTATGAACTTACTATTGATTCTATGAGAAAAAGTTTAAAAAATATTCCCCCCCTATTCCCCCTATTTATGGTGTTTCTGTCTTGTTAAATCCTACTATGAAATTAGGAGGTCCTCAATTTTGGTATGAAAAAGTTTATAATGGTTTAGCACTTGAAGATGAGGAATTGCCTACACTTCCGGAAGCAATGGCCTCAATTAAAATAAATGCTCTAACTATATATAGTGCTTATCAACTTGCCTTAGATCAAGCTAGACAAAACATTCCAACTCCTACTTCTTCTAGTTCGCAATCATCTAAAAGAACTGCGGGAGTAAGAGCACTTAGTGCTTGGGCGGACTTTAGGAGTTCTCAAGGTTCTAGTACTAGTGATTGTTCACAACTAAATGAGCTTGAAGTTTATTTGTCGCAAGGACTTGAAGAAGTGAATCCCGACGGCTTCTTTAATATTTTGGAATGGTGGAAGGACAAAGAAAAACACTATCCGGTTCTTTCAAAGATGGCTCGAGACATTTTAACTATTCAAGCTTCAACAGTGGTATCAGAGAGCGCTTTCAGTCAAGCAAGACTTTAACTCGGTGATCATAGAGCATCTATGAGGGAGAGCTTGGAAAAATCAGTACTCTTCAGAGATTGGATCCGTTCGGAACGAAGAAACTTTGGACTTGCTGAATCACAACTAGAGGTAGACGAAGCTTACGAAGAAATGCTAGCTGAACTTGCGGAGGATGCTGCTTCTCCCGAAAGCGGTGATGAACAAGCTTCTTTTCCGCCACCACCAATGGAAATTCCTCCAGATCTTGAAGGATTTATGAAATTTGTAAGAGATACAATGTAAACTAATATGTAACTTGTATTTTGGCACATTCTGATTAGCACCTTGTTGTGCTCATTCCATTGGGGAGGGGAGGGGAGGGGAGGAAGACTAAGAAAGATATTGCCATTTTTTATTAATGTCATAATAATAAAAATTATAACGCATTCCCTTGGATATCTCTTTACAATATTTTTGTGTTTAAATTTGAATTACAAGATTTAAGTCACAATTATATAATATAATTTACAAGAAATTGCCTTAGATACAAAATTTTTAAAAACAATAGCCCGGCCCACTTAGGCCCGAGGCCCGACCCACTTAGCCCGGGACCATATGGGTCTAGGCCCGTCCCGGGCCGCTTACAACATTTAGGCCCGTGAAGCTCGGGGCCGGTTGGGACCGGCCCACTTGAGCCCGGCCACTTGGACCGTTTAGGCCCGGGCCCGGCCCACATTACAGCCCTATCGGATTGCTAGTATATCAATGGATTTCTTCTCTTGCAACTACTTGTTTACTTTTTTCTTTTACGGCGAGATCATTTTAATAATAATAAGTTTGATCTGTTTTACCGAGAAGGTCTACAGTTCGAGTCCGTATAGCCCTATAAAAATGAAAAATTCAAAATAAAAAAAATTGTATAATTTGCATTTCTTCATTATTATTTATTGCTTGTAACTACGGCTCGAATGGTACGATCCCTCCATCACCCCGGAATGAAAGGGGTGATCTCGTAGTTCTTGGTCTGTGAAGATGCGTTGTAAGGTGCTCCATTTTATTTTCCCATTGAGGCCAAACCTAAACCTGTGCTCGAGAGATAGCTGTGCATAACTGATAAGGGATGTATGGATTATCGAGAAGAGAGGAGCCGTGGTGGTCCCCCTGGAACGCCCGGATCCCACGAGTGAATCGAAAGTTGGATCTACATTGGATCTCACCTGAATCGCCCCATCTATCCTCCTGAGGAGGAGTTTGGTTTCAAACGGTGTCCAGACCATCTTTTGCATTCCATATGTACTTGCTACCTCCAGGTACCGAGTAATTTTGCCCACCAAAGTTTAGGCAGACGGGGATAAGTCACGTAGTGTTTTTATCTTTAATGAGAATTGAACCTGTCAGGACCACGACCTTGCGTGCACCTTGATCCATCGGTAATTGCTACCTCCCACCAACATAGGTACTGGATAACTTTGTCCACCAATGTTTAGGCAGAAGGGAAGAAGTTACCAAGTGTTTTTGTCAACACTGAGAATTACTTATGGTTTCCTTTCTATATTGGCTTAGTATCAGACTGGAAATTCTTGTTTTTGAGTGGAAGAAAGTTGTTAGACTCATAGGTATAATATGCTCTGATTCTTGGTTATTTGAAGTGTTTCACTTTCTCAAGCGCATTTTTGCTATTTTGGCTACATTTGTGATTTATCCAGTGTCTATTTTGGCCTTTGACCTGCAGATTTATCTAGTGATCTATCGATTTGATATACTTTGCTGGAGTCTTTTTAATATCAGTGTGGTTGAGATTCAGGTATTTCTGTACGAGGTGTCTCTTAATCATCTATTTGCCATATGAGATATCTCTTAATCCTTGTAGGTAAATTCTCAAGGCTACTTAGGGTTCAGAATCAATTTCCAGAGTGTCACTTTTAGATGTACAATCACGACCTCCATTATCCTCTCTATTAATTTCTTGACCCGCGAAGATTTAGCAAATTAAGCAAGTTAAACTAGATGGAGACAAATTTCAGGAGCACCACAAGAAGTCTGAAACTTGTGAAAACCAGTGTTTTAAAAGGCGTAGGCGTAAGGCGAGACATTTTAAATATGACTCAGTGAGGCGTAAGCCTCGAGGCAGAGGGCGTAAGTCCCATGGGTATTTAATTTTTAATATTTTATAAAATAATATAATTATAGTAAATATTTATAAATAGGTAAAATTACATAAAAATTAAAGAAAACTATATATATATATATATATATATATATATATATATATATATATATATATATATATATATATATATACAAAAAACTAGTCAAAACTTTTATTATATGCTTTTTACAAGCACAAGTAACTTGAGTCGAAATAAATAAAATTTTCTACATGAAGGAACAAATAGGATGATTAACCTGCAATTTGAAATTTGAACTTGCTGCTATGAAGGAGAATGTAGTTCTCTTTGTATTTGTAAGAAAAATTGAATATTCGTTGTTTTGGGAGATATTAGCAAACTAGCGAACAAGATAAAAAATTGGGAAAGACCATAAATTAGGGCTTTAATCAATAAAAAGGTCTTGACTTTTAAATTTGATACATTTCAGTTCCTTTTTAAAACTTTTGAGTAATTACAAGCTGGCTTTTCAAAATTTGGGTATTATATGAAGGACTTATTCAACAAATTATTTTAATATGAAAAAGTCTCTTGGGCTTACGACTCACTAAAAAAATGTGCCTTAAACGGCCGGGCCTACGCCCCGAATTGCTGGGCATACGCCTCTAGAGACTTTCGCCCCACACCATCGCCTCGGGGCGTTTTTGGTGCGCCTCGCCCTGGTGCTCCCCGGGGCTCGCCCAAAAATGCCTTTTAAAACACCCGTGAAAACAAAGTATCTGGGGCTGGTTGATTTTGAGAGTGGATATATAGATTGTTTCTTGGTGGAAGCCCTATCAACATTGCCTTTGAAATGTGTTTTTAAGTTCAAATGTGTATCAAAGCAGCGACTTTCGCTTATTTCGGACTCTTCTTTTGTCAACTTGTACATTTCTCGAGTTTCTTTGTCACATAAGCCACGACCGTGGACTGTTCTTAGTCACCGCCTGCATATTAAGGGCACAAAGTTCTCTTGTTATAACCTATTAATGTTGGACGACATGTTATCTGCAGAAGAAATTGATCTGGTTGAGCTCCCGAGTTTCTCACGTCATCTTCAGTTCCCTCGTTGTCAACGACCTTCTATGCTCGAAAGCTATGATATCATAGCAATTAGTGATGGACTAGTGTTGTACGGACGAATTGTATATACGGAGAATTACGTCAATCACATGACAGATTATCACATCTATAATCCTGTCACACAACAATGCGTGTTAGGACCGAAAAAGTTAGGTGTCATGCAGAAGCTAGCAAAGTAAACCTTGAACGGCGATAAATCAGACAACAAATGAGAAATATACTAAAAGATACACAAACATTTAATGTGGTTTGGAAAATTGACCTATGTCCACAACATAGATGAGCAATCCAATATATAAAAAGAGAGTACAAAATATTGAAAGAACAACCTCACGAAGAGGCAAACACAAGTGCACACTAACACTTGTCACCTAAAGTTCTCCCTCTAAACATGACTCTCAAACCCCATTGTTGAGATAATAGGAGCCTAACTATAGTTAGCTAGCTTAGTTAACGATAATTGTAGTTAGTTACTTAGTTAATGGTAGTTAGGAAGTTAGTGATAGCCGGATCCTGGATACAACTAAGTTAAAAAAGTTAGTTTAGTGCACTGTATATAACAGAAGTTAGTTAGCTTTGTACTGTAATTTTTCATTCTCTGATAATCTGAGAAATGTTCCTCCATGATCACGATAACCTCTCTTCTCTCTTTTCTCTCTTTTGCTGAAGGTTGCTCACCGGAAATCATCATGGTATCAGAGCTAGAGGATTGATGCAAGCTCCATTCACTCCTTTCCTGTGTTATCTTCAATTGATCTTCTTTTGCCTAATTGCTTTCGAGTCGCCATTGCTGGTGTGACTCGTATTTGAGCAGTTAGGGTTTCATAATTCAGGAATTTCTCTGAGTTCTCAAGCTTATTTCAATGGCGATTGAGACTTTAGACGATACTACTAATATCCCTGCGCCACCTCAAGCTAGATGCAGCAGTGGTGTGATTCCAGTTGTAGATTAGCATCATCCACTCTTCCTCCAGCCTTGCAATACTCCAGGTAGCTCGCTAATTTCAATTAAACTCAAAGGAACTGAGAATTATGCCTTATGGAACAGTTCTATGCGAGTTAGTTTACTAGGAAAGAGCAAATAAGAATTTGTCGATGGTAGATATTCTAAGGACAAATTTTATCCCTCTTTACATGAGCTGTGGGAGAAGTGTAATGCTATAGTGCTATCATGGCTAATGAATTCTGTTAGCAATGAATTACTGAGTGGTATGGTGTATGCTACAAGTTCTCAGAAGGTTTGGACTGACCTTAGGGAAAATTTTGATATAGTTAATGGATCTAGAAATTTGTATCTTTGTAGACAAATAACCACCTTAACTCAGGGCATCTCCTCAGTTTCGGTCTATTTCTCAAAATTGAAGAAATTGTGGGCAGAATTTGATGCCTTGATGCCTTGTCCTGGTTGTGAAGAGTCAAAAAAGTATGTTGAGCATTTTGAGTCCCAAAGACTTTCTCAGTTTCTAATGGGACTGAATGAGTCATATGCTCAGTCCAGTAATCAGATTATGATGATGTCACCAACTCCTTCAATTAAAAAGGCATATGCTATGATAATATATGAGGAAAGTAGGAGATCATTGACTCCTCCTACACATGTGCCTGAGATAAATGAAGGAATAGCCTTGTTTAGCAACAATGGAGGTACATGGCCACTAACTCACACAGTTCTGGCTATACTGTCATATACAATAACAAAGTAGGATTCTCTAGTTCTGGACCTGTCTATAGACACAAGAAGAACAACCTCTACTGTGACTATTGTCATTTCAAAGGACACACCAGAGATACATGCTATAAGCTGGTAGGATACCTAGCATACTTCAAAGCCAAGAAGAAGACTCCTTCTGTCAACTATGCTAGAGACAACCAGTCTAACAATGAAGTCAACTCTGCTTCTGTGAGTGAAGTTACTGGTTCAATTGCTAACATGGCTAGAAATGCAGCACCTTGTCAAGTTCAGAATCAGAACATTCAAGAAGGACTAGAAGGAATTCCACAATTCACCCAGGAGCAGTACACTCAAATTTTGCAGATGCTTGGCAAAGGAAATGAGAATGGTAATTCATCTGTGACTGCAGGTATAGGAAATGCAGCTACTACTACTAGTGAAGATCTAATTAAGTGGATAGTAGATTCTGGAGCATCAAATCACATGGTTAATGATAAACAAATCTTGACTGAAAATAGCTTATGTGATAAATCTAAAGAGTGCAAAGTCCATCTACCTACTGGGGAGACAATTACTATCAATCTCATAGGCTCTACCTATCTTTTTCCTGGTCATATATTTGGTGTCAAAGTTAACAAAAGAACTAAAGTGTGCAGCCATGTTCTTTCCTGCTTCTTCATTTTTCAGGATCTCTTCAGTGGCAAAGTGAAAGGGATTGGTAGAGAGGACAATGGTCTATATGTGTTCAACTATAATAGCAAGCTTCATGTGGATTCTTCTGTGACAACTGTTTCACATTGTAATGCTTCAAAAAAGGTCTCCAAGTCTGTTGCTGTAAATACTATAATTGGCAGTAGAATAAGTGTAGACCTTTGGCATAAACAACTAGGCCATGTGCCACTTAGTACACTGAAAAAAATGAAGGAGCTTCAATCTGTAGAACTTGATAAATCTGAAGGTCATTGTACTGTTTATCCATTAGCTAAGAAACCAAGATTGCCATTTCCTTTGAGTAATATTGTTTCTACTACTTGCTTTCATACTATTAATGGAGATGTTTGGGTCCCTTACAAAGTTCCTACATATGATGGTAAAAGGTATTTTCTGACCTTAGTAGATGATCACTCCAGGTATACTTGGATTTTTTTGCTACCTTCAAAAGGTGAAGTAATTGTAGTGTTAAAAAATTTCTTACTCATGGTTCAGAATGTTTATTCATGTTCTGTAAAAGTGCTCAGAACTGACAATGGATGTGAATTCTTTAATTCTCAAATGACATCACTTCTTCAATCTCTTGGAATCATCCATCAGAGTTCTTGTGTCTACAATCCTCAGTAAATGGAGTAGCAGAAAGGAGACACATATATATTCTAGACACTGCAAAAGACTTGAGGTTCCAAGCATCAGTTCCTCTCAAGTTTTGGGGAGAATGTGCTCTAACTGTTGTTTATGTGATCAATAAAATACCTACACCTACTCTTTCAGGCAGGTGTCCCAATGAGGTGTTACATTATCACTTGCCCTCATTAAAGCATCTGAGGGTGTTTGGTTGTTTGGGATATATCACAGACCTCAAAGGAGGGGAAAAATTCTTACCTAGAGCTGTTCCTGCCATATTCCTTGGTTATTCTCTGACAAAAAAGTGATATAAGATGTATATTATTCACTCAAGGAGTTTTCAAGTTAGTAGAGAAGTAGTGTTCAAAGAAGATGTATTTCCTTTTAAGCATCTTCCTACTACTATCTCCTCTCTATTTCCAGTCCTAGACTTAACCACTATTTCTTCCACTTCTCCTTCTATGTTATCCATATCAGAAACTACTGAATCCGCTGAGTTAGGCTTAGACACTGTCATTCCAGAAGCAATTGTTCAGCCTCCTATCATGCTGGACACACCAGCTTCTATTGCACCTACTGAGACAGTTGGTGGTTCCAACCTTCTATCACATGACATTCCTATGCCCTCAAATGTACCCGAGTCAAGCAGAAATCCACTAGAACCAGTAGACCACCTGTCTGGCTAAAAGACTAGGTCACTCAGAAGCAAGGGAATGCCAACTATTGTTATCCCATGTCCAAGTATGTGTCATATGCCAACATTTCTCAACCTTTTAGTGCTACTCTTACTGCTTATTCAACTATTGTAGAGCCTAAGTCCTATTCTGAAGCTATGAAGCATAAACAATGGATAGAGGCTATGCAATCAGAGATTGCAGCCTTAGAGGATAACAACACTTGGAGTATTGTTGATCTTCCTCCTGGGAAGATGCCTATGGGCTGCGGATGAGTATTCAAGGTGAAGTACACTGCCTCAAGAGCTGTAGAGAGGTATAAAGCCAGGCTAGTAGCTAAGGGCTATAGCTAACAGGAGGGACTAGATTACACAAAAACTTTCTCCCTTGTGGCCAAAGTGGTCACAGTGAGATCTGTCATTACTGTTGCAGCATTCAAACATTGGCCTACCTACCAAATGGATGTCCACAATGTTTTTTTGCAAGGTGACCTTTTAGAGGAAACTTACATGGAGATGCTTCAGAGATTTGCAAGCCAGGGAGGGAGTTCTAAGGTTTGCAAACTTCAGCAAGTCCCTGTATGGCCTGAAGCAAGCCCCTAGACAATGGAACAAAAAACTAACGGATTACTCTCTTTTCACCAAAAGAGAGCAGGTTGCATTGTAGTTGTCTTGGTCTATGTAGATGATCTACTAGTGATAAGAAGTTGTTCTGATTTGATAATCAAAACAAGGAATGATCTCAAGCTGAGGTTCAAAATGAAGGATTTGGGTGAACTAAGATTCTTCCCTCGGATAGAATTTGCTAGATCCAGAAAAGGCATAGTAATGAGTCAAAGGAATATTCTTTGGAACTTATCTCTAAAATGGGACTAGGAGGATCCAACCAGCTGGTACTCAACTGGAATCCAATGTGAAACTCACATCTGAAGAGTATGATTATTTCGTCAAAGGAGATTCAGACCTTGAAGCAACAAAAGATGACAATCTATTGGCAGATCCATGTCAATATCAGAGGCTCATATGAAGGTTATTATATTTTACTATGACCAGAGTTGATACTGCTTATGCTATGCAAGTGCTCAGTCAATTTATGCACAATCCAAAGCAGTCACACCTTGAGGATGCTCTCATAGTTGTAAGATACATCAAGGCAGCTCCTAGTCTAGGTCTATTAATGCCCTCAGACAGCTCTGGCACACTTGTAGCTTATTGTGACTCAGACTGGGGAGGTTGCTTGCAAACTAGGAGATCTGTTACAGGGTATCTGGTAAAATTTGGGGAAGCTACCATATCCTAGAAGTCGAAGAAACATGACACAATAGCTAGAAGCTTAGCAGAGACAGAATTCAGAAGCATGGCTTCCACAGTTGCTGAACTGACCTGGTTAACAAGAATGTACAAAGAGCTGGGAGTTGATGTCAACTAGCCTATTTCTCTATATTATGACAGTAAAACTGCTATTCAGATTGCAGCCAATCCTATTTTTCATGAGAGAACTAAGCATATTGACATTAATTGTCATTTTGTTAGGGAGAAAATTGTTCAAGGAATGATCAAGAACTTTCATATTTCTACCAAGGAGCAACTAGTAGACTTACTAACAAAGAGCCTTGGCAAACTGTAGCATGACTATCTTCTGTCCAAGCTGGGGTTGAAAGACATATTTCAACTATCAGGTTGAAGGATGGTGTTGAGATAATAGGAGCCTAACTATAGTTAGCTAGCTTAATTAACGATAATTGTAGCTAGTTAACTTAGTTAATGGTAGTTAGGAAGTTAGTGACAGCTGGATACAGCTAAGTTAAAAAAGTTAGTTTAGTACACTGTATATAATGGAAGTTAGTTAGCTTTGTACTGTAATTTTTCATTCTCTGATAATCTGAGAAATGTTCCTCCATGATCATGATAACCTCTCCTCTCTTTTCTCTCTTTTGCTGAAGGTTGCTCACCAGAAATCATCACCCATATGGCTACATTATGGATGCTACTGAATGAGAATGAAGGATCTTCAATTTATAGAAGTCCAAACCTTTTCCTACAAGAAAAGGGACTAGCCAAATAGGAGAGATTTATAATTTCCTTCTACAAAAAGGATACCCAACTATGGTAAATATGTTGTCCGTTCCTTCAAGAGATAGAAAAATCAAATATGGTAAAAAAATCAGGACAACCCCTAACAATGCGTTGTCCTTCCTCCACCTATTTTGTGCTTTCTATTTGTCAGTACTGGTTTTATAACCCAAATTGAAAGGGGGAACGTTGAAGAACTACAATGCGGTGCGATTTGATTGTCAATTAGGGGAATCCCATAACCTCAAGTTTGAGATATTCTGTTCTGAAACTGGAAGCTGGAGGAGTGTTGTTGTACACAGCGACCAAGCTATTGAGACTGCCTGGCTGAGGATGCCTTTCTCCTCCAATGGAATGTTGCATTGGATTGGCCGTTGGCGTGGGATTGTGGCATGTGATCCTTGTAGGGATTCCAATCAGTGCCGCATCATTGGACTTCCACCTGACATTGACAAGCAATGTAACAACTGCAAAAATAATGGATTGTATAGTTTGTGCACTATGCATCAGGGTCAATTGAGGTACTTTGAGGTGTCTCTTGCACCCTCGGATCCATTCGGATTTTCAGGTTTCGCTCTATGAGTACTTGATGATTATGAATCTGCTACTTGGTCTTTGCAGCACAGAGCCAGGGTTACTGATATCTTGTTTGATGATATTTTATCTAGCTAGGGATTAGCTGGATCACGTCTTGCTCCTCTTGCCTTCCATCCATTTGAGGGCAACATGTCTGCCTTAAATTAGGGGTCTATTTTGTCATATACAATGTCAAGACGTTAAATTTGGAGGCTCATGGTAATCCAATCGCTACTGAAAACTTGTACGAATCAACACGATGGCTGTCCTGGTTTGCACTAATACCTCCGAGGTTAGCATTCTTGTGCGTGCTTCCTCCATGGCCAGTTTCTATCCCGAGTAATCTTTCCACAGGACTGAAGAAGGATGATAGTGTTTTGTAGAACTACTTTAAGAAATAGAGAAATAACGAACAAACGCTAATGTTTGTCTGAATCTAGACTTTATGCTTCTTGAATTGGTGAGGCTGCTTGCTCTAGCTAGCTGTAGTTAGTATCTGACAATGTTTCTACCAATTTGCTTATTAGCGTTATATCTTCTGCATGATGTTAAATCTCAGTTCAAACTGAGATGGCTGAATATATGATGATATATGCTTCATTTCTTTTAATGAGGGGATCTTGTTCAAATACAAAAAGCTGCCTGCTTTTTCCTGTAATTTTACTTGGAGTACTATTTAACAAGTGACAAGCATAAGGTTTTTTATCGTCCTCTCAAAGTTGAGATTCTTTTCATAAATCACGAATTATCTGTAAACTTTTTAACTATATCCTTCATGCCTTCTTAATCTTATCTTTTTTAATTAATCTTGTATGTTGTCCTCGGTTGTGTGTAAAATTTGTCACTGCAATAATTGCACGTCATATTGTCAATTAATTTCGCGCATATGTGTGTGCGTGTGTTCATCTGTATTCTTTTCTCCTTTTTCTCCACTTGGTATTCTGCTTTATCCTTATCCTCTTTCTGTGCCTTTTTTGTTCTGATAAATTCTTAGCCTTTTTTTTTGGGGAGTGATTGCTTGGGGCCTTTCTGATATTGTCTGCTTCTATTTTCTGGCTTTGAATTGTTGTTGAAATGCTTTTTACAATCTTAGGGGTCGTTTGGTATGGGTATACGAAGGTATAGTGTTGGTACAAAATCTTTATATCAAATAAATATTTTGTTTGATTAGCAGACCTGATATAAGTTATTCCAAGATTAAAATTAGTACCGGAAAAACTTATACCTTGTAAAGGGTGAGGTAAAAGATAACTTATACCTTCTTAAAAATTATGCAATTGTCATTTTTAATACAACATACCAAACAATGAATAAAAAACAATACCTGGATAACTAATTCCAGCATAACTTATCCCAACATAACTTATCCCCGCATAAGCCATATTTAACCCAAACGACCCCTTAATTTCCTGGTTTTTGGCTGATTTTGCCACATATTCTGCTTTGCTTATTGTGAGTTGGTCATTGATATATAGAGGTGTTATCTCAAAATCAGATAACAATTGGATTTACACGTGGTTTTAAGGATACATGATCTAACTTGATACAAAATGAGAAATCAGATTAATATTGAAATAAACAATGAAAAAGTTAACGCAAACCACACAAGTTAGACAATCTTAGCCTTGAAGGTTAGTCACCCTCGAGTCAGAAATGCGTTTATCTTCAGTCTGTGGTCACTACGTTCCTAGCCTAATCTACCAAGTTGTAGTCGAGCTCGTCTTCGACCGTGTACAGATAGTCCTTTCATTTTTCGGAGGGTAGACGACGAGAAACGACATGAACTTCCGATCCTAACTTCGATATTTTGCGACGGAAACGACAAAACAGTCGAAACGCCTCGTCAGTCAAGTCTTAATGGCATTAAATTTCTGTCAGTTGCTGGTCGGCCACTCCCAGATGTGAAAAGTCGCTGAGAAACTATAAATACCCCCTAATTAGTTCATTCAAACTTTACCTTCAGACCTTCTGCCCTTGTACCTTAGAAATTTCAACACTCCCGAACATCAATTTTCTGATTACTCCAAAATCCCTTTATAAGAACTTATGTTCTTTATCCCAAATCATCAAGAATATTCTTTTAACTTCCTCTCTTTACTTAATTTTTCAAAGAAATGGCGAAGATCTCAAAGTCCATTCCCTAAAAAGAAACTCCCTATGCCTCCCGACCGGCTGAAAAGGAAAACGTTTTTGTCTGCTGTGACTGAGGAAACGACACAGAGCCCACTTGAAGATGTTCATTCCTGCGGGGTGCCCGACCGGTGCTGATTTGAAGGTCGAGAAACCCTCCTCGGTACCGGGTCGGTATGAGCCGGTCTCGAGATATATATGCTCGGTCACCAAGAGCTTCCTCTCCAAGGTTAAGGAGGATTGCAACTAGGTTGATAAGAAAATGGTGGTGCCTACGCCCGAGGAAGCGATTACTACCCACCTGGAGGGGTTTTAAGTGTTTACACTTATCTCTTCACGCTGGGCCCTTTGGATCCGGTCATCATCGCCTTCTATAAGAGGTATGAGGTGACCCTTGGGCAAAATCATCCTTCTTTCTGGAGGACAGTAATTCTCCTCCGCTTTTCGTAAACAAAATCGAGGAGTGTCCCTTCACCATCGATCATCTCATGCGTCTGTACAGTCCCCGACTCTATCAAGGAGGATTAATAAAGCTTGTCCGTCGGGCTAGTAAGGCCCCATTCTTGAGCATCGATAAGGATCAGGACAGAGGGTGGTTAGGCCGAGTCGTCCGAGTGAAGACCTCGGATTTAATCCCGGCCGAGGATATTCCATTTCCTGAGAAATGGAACATGACACGTAAGTACAACCTTCCTTTTATGATTTCGTTTATCGCTTTTCCTTTTCTCCCTTCTCAAAAATATTTTGTGGTGGAGCAGCTGTTGCTCGGATGCCGGATGTAGTCCCTCGACTCAAGGAGTGGGTCGAGGGCATCGTGTCGCAAAAGCCATATTCCTAGCGCGCATGGCGTAAACTTCCAAAGGGCCAGTGGCAGGCCCCTTCTCACGGTGAGATTCCTCTCTTGAGTGGATAACACTTAGGTTTCCTGCTGCGTCCATTTTCACTTCTTTTCCTTTGCAGGTCTTCTCAAAGATGTTACAATGAGGCCTCCATCTGGTGGCGAGGAATTCCCCTCCGAGTCCCCTGATCCGAGATAGGGTGAGGAAAAAAGAGGAAAAGGGCTCTGAGTTCTCCGAACTCGATGAAGAAATAACTGAAAAGGGGGCTGGTGCACAAATCCAAGGAAAGCACCAACGCTTGGGAGATCCCATCGGACTCACTCAATAGAGTGAGGGGCGAGTCCGAAGAAGAAGAAGCTTCCGAATTGATGACCCGCATGAGAAGCGGTACCGAACTGCCTCAAACCAGGGCGGCCGATGAAGAGGCCATGGTCGAGGCCTCCGAACCAGGGAGGGACGAGGCCATTTTGCCCTGATCTAGGGAGGTTAATAAAGAGACCACGACAAGTACTTCTCGGACAGAGAATAATGTCCTGAAGGACGCACTTGGGGTGATAGATATCTCCGGGTCACCTTCATTTTCTTACTCCATGATCAACGAGGCACATCTACTGAATAGTACGTCCAAATGAGGGGCCCCAAGGGGCGGCAGATTCTTTTAACAATTTCTTCGATGGCTTCGATTCTACCGCCTCAGAGGACGTCACCGGGTTGGGTGACTTATAGGTACCAAAGAAGATACCGGCTTCGAGAGCTATCATGTCTTCTTCAAGTCCAAAATTAGTAAACCGGTTCCCAGCTCTGAGTGCAGATCCTGACCGAAAACGGTCAATGAAGGATGCCCAGGTTCTCTCTTCCCCTGTAGGGGTTGCCAGTTATCTTCGATGGTTGGTGAACGAAGAGTATCAAGCCAAGATGGACAAGGTGGAAGCGCCCTACCTGTTCAACGAAGCAAAACTGGCATTAAATAGGGTAACTTCAAATGACTCTTTATTATGTACTTAGATTAAGTCGCAAATTATCGTAACATTTTTCTTTGTGCTTGCAGGCCTCGGTGCTTCATCAGGATACTTTTCTCCAATATCGGGAAGAGTTAAACCATCACAAGGCTGAGACTCGAGAGCTTACTGAGAAGAGAGATGCGTACAAGCTTCTTAGTGAGAACCTCCAGGCTGAGCTAGAAGCGGCTCAGAGGGAGCATGCCAACTTGGTCGAGCAGGTAAGAAGAGTTTTTGAAGTTAGTTACGATAAGTCAGACACAGTGGCTAACGTTCCGAACCTGCAGGTTCAAAATAAACTTGACCAGATCTAGTAGCTCCAGGCGGAGGTGGATACTATAAAAGATGAGGCTGGAGAAGGGAAAGGAAACATAAACCGTTTGGCTTCGAAAAAGGGAATTGCACAGGCACAATTGGCTTCGGCTGAGGTCCAGCTCCGAGCTACAAAGGAAAATCCTTGGTAAAGGCCAAAAAGATCGAGGAGCTCCAATCTCAGCTGAGCTCGGCGGTCTCTGGTCAAGAAAATCTGGCCAAGGAGCTTGAGGCGGCCAAGTCAGAGGTCTCCATGGTCAAGTCCGAGGCCGATGAGAGGGTGGCCCAGCACAAGGTCGATGCCAAGGCGGATTAGGACTAAGTGAGAAATATTGTGGAGCATACGAATTGGCAATAACGAAGGGAGTCCCTCGAGGGAGTTCATGTTCGGGGTTTTGACTTATTGGCTGAAATCGAGAATGCCAAGGTGTTCGAAGCCAAGGCCAAAAAGATGGCATCCCGAGGAGGAAGATTCTGAGAGGTCTGGATATTCGGGTGAGTCCGAAGGTGGCGAAGACCCTGAAGGTGATGATGCGGCCCCGATGAAGACTAGGCCACTTAGGATCCTTTTAGATTTTTTTTGTCTTTTCCCTTTTGAGGTCGTCGGCCTTTGTAAAAATTTGTATTGGGGCTATATAGCCCTTGTAAAAAGAATTTTGGATATGAATATACAAGGTTTTTTTCTCTTTCGGAGCTTTTGAATTTTTTCCTTTGCTTTATTATTTGTATTCGCAAAGATCCAAATGCCTTAGCATGAAATAATTAGGTTATGTTCGAAGGTTCAAACAAACCTTGCCTTTAACATTATTTTGTTTTGAGGCATCTTGGGGTTTCGGTGTTACTAGAAACTTTCTCCCAAAGTAAGTAGTTTAGATTATAGTTTGTCGAGGGTAGCCTTTAGAACCGATTATGAAAGTTTTTTGAAGGGCTTGTTTTTGTTACCAGTCTCGGACGCCTTCGAGTCGTGTTAATATGACTGTAGACTTTTTAGTTCAGGTATCGCCCAGTGGGCTTGCTATCCTGAGTTATTCGGGCTTGCGTAAGATAACAATCCTCATGTGGGGGCGGCCATGGCCTTTTAAATTCGGGTGTTTCCTAATAGGTCTTACGCCTTCGAGGTTTGATAGCTTGGACCGTCCGAGTTTGTTTACGGACGGCAGTCCCCAAGTGAAAGAGTGATTGTTTGAACTCGGGTTGAAACGACCCTTGGGCTCGATACCTTTAGGGGATCGGATGTCAGAAATTCCTTAAGATATGCAATAAAACATTTTAAAGGACAAGATGTTTGCAAAGAAGAGATTTCTTTTTATTCTTGCGTAATAGTTATACATGTGTAATGCTTTGTGACAGGGTTTGAGCAGTCTATGTGGACAAGGTTCATTTGACCGTTTGTCCCTTACAATGAACCTTATCGATCGAGACCCTTCAATCCCGAAGTCTCTTTCCATGCTAAAGTCGATATTTGAGGGTAACGCTCCCCAGTGTTCGAGGTTGATCGAAGAGAGGCATGAATGCTATTGTGATCATCGTCGCCGGTTCGTAGCCGGCCTTCAATTCTAAGTTAGCACGATTTACTTATTTCCTCGTTAAAAACCTTGCCGGAAAACCCATTAGGGACAAACTGGTTCAAGGGCAAAAGAGTGCAACGCGTGCATTCATACCTAAAATCTCGTATTGTCCCTTGTTGGTTACCTGCAAGTGTTAGTTTAAAATGTAAATAAAAGAAAGAACGGGGTCGTATCTTAGCAGTAATATCGTTTCAAGTGAGTTACATTTCAGTTGTTCGGTAGTTGCTCGCCGTTCATTGTTCCGAGTTTGTAGGATCATTTTTCGGTGATCTCGATAATTTGGTACGGTCCTTCCCTGTTCGATCCCAATTTCCCTTCTTTTGGGTTCTAGGTGCTTAGTGTGACCTTTCTTAGTACCAAGTCACCGGTATTAAAGTGTCTAAGGTTGGCCCTTTGATTGTAATACCTTTCGATTCGCTGTTTTTGGGCGGCCAGCCGGACAAGGGAGATTTCACGCCTTTCGTATAATAGTTCCAGGATCGTACTCATAGCCTTGTCATTCAATTCCTTTATTGCATATTAGAATCTGATACTTGGTTCCCCGACCTTGACCGGTATCAAAGCTTCGGCGCATAAACCAAAGAAAATGGGGTAGCCCCGGTACTAGACGTCAAGGTTGTACAGTATACCCATAGGACTTCAGGTAGTATTTCCTTCCATCTTCCTTCAATGTCGGTTAGCCTCTTTTTAAGGTTTTGGAGTATGGTTTTGTTGGTAGATTCAGCTTATCCATTCTTAATAGGGTGACAGGGTGTCGATAGGATCCTTTTGATCTTGTGGTCTTCAAGGAATTTGGTTGCTTTGATTCTGATGAATTGTTTCCCATCGTCGCATACAATCTCGGCCGACATTCTGAATCGGCAAAAAATGTGGTCCCAAATGAGATCAATGACTTCCTTCTTCCTGACCTTCTCGTACGCCTGGGCTTCCACCCATTTAGAAAAATAGTCAGTCATAAACAATATAATTTAGCCTTACCGGGTGCCCATGTAAGGGGGCCAACAATGTCCATTCTCCACTTCATGAACGGATATGGTGACAAAATCGAATGCAGCATCTCCCGGGGTTGATGAATCATCGGAGCATGTCTTTGGCATCCATTACATTTTTGAATGAACTCCTTTGCGTCTTTTATCTAGTAGTAACCGGCTCTAACTATTTTTTGAACCTGCGATTTGGCGCCCAAATGATTTCCACATGTAACTTCGTGTATTTCCCTCAAAACATACTCGGTATCCCCGACCCTCAACATATTGCAAGTGGGATCAAATGTTCTTTTGAACAGGGTTCTATCTTCGGACAGGCTAAATTGGGATGTCTTGTTATGCAGGGCCCTCGATTGTTTTGGATCCAAGGGAAGTTTACCGGTCTTGAGATATTCCACACACTTGTTCCTCCAGTCCCAAGTTAGGCTCGTTGAGCTGATGTTGGCGTGGCCTTCTTCCACCACCGATCTCACAAGCATTACGACTTTCTCCGAGTTGAACTCGTCATCTTCGATCGATGATCCCAAGTTAGCGAGGGAATCAGCCTCGCTGTTTTGATCCTGAGGTACATGTTGCGAAGTCCATTCTTTGAAACGATGTAATGTCACATGTAACTTATCCAAGTATCTTTGCATTCGTTCTTCTCTGACCTCGAACGTCCCATTAACTTGATTTACCACAAGGAGGGAGTCACACTTGTCTTCGATCACCTCTGCCCCAAGCTTTTGGCTAGTTCAAGGCCCGCAATCATGGCCTCGTATTTTGCCTCATGGTTAGTCAATTTCACAGTCTTAATAGATTGTCTAATTATATTACTTGTTGGTGGCTTCAGTACGATGCCAAGTACGAACCCTTTTTCATTTGAGGTGCCATCCGTAAAGAGGGTCCAGATTCCCGAAGAAGTCCATGAGTTAATCATTAACTCTCTTTCGACGGGTGGCGTAAAGTCGGCCACAAAATCTTCCAAAATATGAGAATTAATGGAGGTCCGAGGCCGGTACTCAATGTCGTACCCACTTATTTCCACGGCCCATTTGGCCAACCGGGCCGAGAGTTTGAGCTTATGCATAATGTTCCTCAATGGGTAAGTAGTTACGACACATATGGGGTGACACTGGAAGTATGATTTTAGCTTCCTAGAGGTGCTTAGCAAAGCGAGCGCAGTTTTTCTAGGTGAGGGTACCTAGTTTCGGCCTCACCTAAGGTCCTACGAATATAGTAAATTGGGAATTACGTACCTTTCTCTCCCCGAACTAGGACTCCACTTGTCGCTATCTCCGAGACAGCCAAGTATAGTTGTCTGTCTTTGGTGTGTGAAGTACCAACGAGCTCGATAAGTACCTCTTAAGTTCCTCCAAAGCTCGTTGGAATTTAGGGGTCCACGAGAAGTTATTCTTCTTCTTCAATAGTGCGAAGAATCGATGGCTCTTGTCGGATTACCTCAAAATAAATCACCCCAGAGCGGCTATGTGTCCGGTTAACTTTTACATTGCTTTTACATTTCCACGACCATGATATATTTGATGGCTTTGATTTTATCAGGATTGATCTTGGTTCCCCGATTGGATACCATGAATCCAAGGAATTTATCCGACCCGAGTCCAAAAACACATTTTTCTGGGTTCAGCTTCATATTGTATTGCTTCTGTATGCCGAAGGTTTCCTGCAAATGTTTTAAATGGTCTTCTGCTCACAGGGACAGGGACTTAACCAACATGTCGTCAATGTAAACTTCCATTGATTTTCCTATTTTTTCCTCCAAGCAAAACAATCTTCATTAGTTATAAGAAATTGAACAAGTTTTTTCCTGAGCTTGGAGCTTAACCCTGTGCCCAAGTATACCTTTCGATGGGGCAAGAATTTTGCAATATGACTTGTTCCATTTTCTCGATTGTCAATTTAGTGGTGTCGGAATCATCGGGGGCTATAAAAGATCTGGGAAACCATAATCATCATCCTCGCCTTCCTTTTGTTAGTCCGAATCTGCCGAGGATGGTATCATTGATTGCTATTTGGCAACGTTTTTGAACATCTGGTTCGGATCCTTCGATGTTGAGATTGTAGAAGCCGGTATCACCTCCAGGACCGTGAATATTTCCTTTGCAGCTGGTTGTTCACCGTAGACTATTTTGATTCCGCTAGGTGTTGGGAATTTTAGTGCCTGGTGCAGTGTCAAGGGCATCGCCCTCATGTTGTGGGTCCATGGCCTTCCAAATAAAGAGTTGTACCTAATGTCCCATTCGATCACATAAAATTTAGTTTCTTGGATGGTCTCGGCGGTGTTTACTGGTAACGTTATTTTTCCCTTAGTGGTCTCACATGCCATGTTGAATCCGTTTAGAACTTGAACTGCAGGCACGATTTGGTCTTGTAGACCAAGTTGCACCACAACCCTCGATCGAATGATGTTGTCCGAGCTATCTGGATCAATTACAGTACGTTTAACCCAAATTTTATTTATGAGTATAAATATTACCAGTACATCATTGTGGGGCTGTACGATCCCTTCAACATCTTGGTCGGTGAAAGATAAAGGTCCTTTTGGAATGTAGTCTCGAGTTTGTTTCTCCCTAGTGACGGATACTTTGGTGCGTTTCAACATCGCCCCTTATGGGATATTAACCCCATCGATGATCATGTAAATGACGTGCTGAGGTACTTCTTGTTCTGCCTGGTTGTTAGAATCCCTGTTCCTGAAATAATTCTTGGCTCGATCGCTCAAGAATTCTCTAAGGTGTCCATTGTTGAATAGTCGGGCTACTTCCTCCCTCAGCTGTCGACAATCCTTTGTTCTGTGACCGTGAGTGCCATGATATTTGCACATCTGGTTATGATCGCTTTGGGTTGGATTAGATTACAGAGGTCAAGGCCATTTGGTATCTTTGATGCGCTCGATAGCTGATACAATGGCGGCAACATCGACATTATTTTGATAGACTCAGTGCTTCTTTAGGCCCGATAGACCTATCAAATTTGTTTTTGGTCATGAATCTCCAGGTTCTTTGACCTCCGTCATTTCTCCTTTCATTTCTCATGGAGTTCTGCCTTGACCCGCTGCTTCTTCGGTCTCCATTGTATGGCTGATACTGATCCCTGTTTGATCTCGGTTCACGATCGATGTCTCTTTTGACTCTATAGAATGGTCTGATGGGATAAACAGACCCTGAAAGGGCCCCGAGTTGATCATCTCATACTCTAATTTTCGATTGATACCGGTTATGCACGTCGGCCCAGGTAACAATCGGGTATTCTATCAGGTTCAACTTTAACTATTGTGAAGCCAACGAGCTTCAAAGATTGAGTCCCTGAGTGAAAGCTTGAATGACCTATTCATCAGCAACCAACAGTAGGTCCATTCGTTCCATATTAAACCGGGATACGAACTCTCCGAGCATCTCGTTGTCTTTCTATTTCACTTTGAAAAGGTCTGATTCCCTGGTCTCGACCTTCTGGCAGCAGCGTGTGCTTTCACGAAAGAGTTTGCAAGCATAGGAAATGAATCAATAGAATAAGGAGGCAAATTGTGGTACCATTCATAGCTCTCTTTGACAAGGTTTCCCCAAATTTTTTTAGCAGAATAGACTCGATTTCATCTTCCTCCAAGTTGTTCCCTTTGATGGAACATGTATAAGAGGTTAATGCTCGTTTAGGTTGGTCGATCCGTTATACTTAGGTATTTCGGGCATATGAAACTTCTTGGGGAGCTCCAGGTTTTTGTACGGACTTCCTGGAATCTAGGCCTTTTAATATCGAAGGTAATCCTGGGATTTGGTCTACCCTTGAATTCTAGGTTTCCACCTTCTTGTTGTTAGCCTCGATTTTCTTATCCCCTGATTCTATCCGTGTTGTCAGCTCCTCGAGCATCTTTATGATCTCAGAGTTAGCCCCCGATTCATGTTCGTTTGACCTTTCTATGACCGGTTCATCCCTATGGGTGACTTCTCGGGGCGTATCGGGCTCAACCCTGCTTGGTGCACAAATTTGGTTCTGTAACTGAGCTATCGCCGCCTGTTGAGCCTGCATCATTTCGAAGATCACTCGCAGACTGATCATGTCTCCTTCAACGTTTTGTGTGTTTCGAGTTGCCGATCGGGCTCCCCCACGAACACTATTTTCGGGATTGGTAGGCAAGTTTGCGTCGATAACCACCTGTGAATTAGCGTTAATTGGATCCGCGATCGGAACTCTAGCGGGATCAGCAGGCAATACCTCGTTATCGGGCACTATGTTGTTATTGTCACCTTGGTGACCGGACTCGTTGTCAACATGTAGGGGTGTTGATTGAGAATTTGATATATTTGTATTTTAGCCTGGAATCAAAGACACTTCAAAGAGCAAGTGTAAAGTAGTGTGTGTTATGGAGATTTGTATAAAATAATCAATATTATCCTTAGTCCCACGGTGGGCGCCAAACTGTTTACCCTCAAAATCGGATAACAACTGAATTTATACGTGGTTTTAGGATACGTGATCTAATTTGATACAAAATAAGAAATCAGATTAATATTGAAATAAACAATGAAAAGTAAATGCAAACCACACAAGTTGGATAATCTTAGCCTTGAAAGTTAGTCACCCTCGAGTCAGAAATGCATTTATCAATGCCGGGATAGAATCACAACATAATAAGAACTAGAAATAATAATATATTGCTTTTTGATGCGTGTTACAATGTGTTGAATGAATTATCAGACTCCCCTTTATATAGTAGAGGATTCCTATTCTAGGTACATTTCTTTAAAAGGTAAAAATCACTTGATCTGTTGATTGTCGGTTCCTTATTGATATGTGAGATTCTCGCCGTAATATCCTGCCGATCGCGGATATTTCGGTCTTCTGTTAATTATCTCTGAGCTCGTTCGAAGCTAAGGTCGACACCGGGTCCAATGTTCCTCGAAGGCAGATTTTCCGACCTCGGGTTCTAACTCGGTGAGACTTCGAGGTCGATCTTCAGTCTGCGATCGCTACATTCCAAGCCTAATACCAAGTTGTAGTCGAAGTTCGACCGTATACGAGAGGAAAAAAGTAAACCCCTCTCTGGCTTTTTCAGATATAGTGGTGTCATACTGTGGAGTGTGAAATAGTTCATTGGCGTGTTAGGCTCCCCTGTTGCAGAACAATGTGTTAATGGTTTAAGTTAAATGTTAGAAGTATAAGCATTTTTTCAAGGAATAGTAGTAAAAAAGAAGAAGAGACGAGACATAGTAGTAAATACTCAAAGCAGACGAAGGAAACTATTTACACGAACTGCGAAGTGCAAATCTGCTTTGGGGTCACGTGTATGAAGATTGAAGTTCAAGTATTACAATATGAAAAGGGAATGAGGCAAAAGTAGAGATAAAGGAAAAAAAATTTGAAGTTGGATAACCATTAGTGAAATTATTCCTAAAATCAAATTTCATGTTCTCTATATGTAAAGTCAAATGAAATTATGAAAATATACCTTTTTCTAAAACGGATAGAAGTTTACAAACTTATGTCTTGCCTTGTGAAACATACTATGTTCTCTCGACAGTATATTGTGTTGTCCAAAAAATTATGTCATATCTGTTCGAAGTTTTTGAGAAAAGTGTTTGTTTTTAACAAAATTTCGATTAAACTCTTTACCCTAAATTCCTCATTTACTCAAATCTTTTTTAAACGCAAAAATTGTTTCACATTTTTTGTTGAGTGACAGCAGAGAATGAAAAATGCAGCTATTTTCTGTACAATAAGTGCCGTTCCTCCGTCGTTTTGTAGGTTTACTTGAAATTTCTCTAATGTGCCTACCCGATTTTACTGTTTAATCGAGGCAAGGGAGTTGCATCGGGATAGCCTCGTAATGAGTCGGATCCGAGCTCGAAGATGAGGCATCAAGCCTAGAGATCGAAGTGTCCGTTGAGATCGAGGCCAGCAACAATCGAGACCAAATATGACCGACTTCGAGTGGAGCATAATAACTGAATGGCGAGATATCAGTAACCCGTCGAACATCACGGCGGAAATCCCTGAACAGATCAAATCAAGAGCGGTTATTGGTACCAATCATGAGATTTGCTTCCGTAATTAGAAGTGTACCTTATTTAGGACTCCTCTATTATATAAAGAATAATTCCATTCATTTGTAATCATTCATTATTCACTGATAAAAATACATACACTCATTGCTCTCTTGTTATTGCACTTACTGTTCATCAGAATTGCTTTATCATTTACTATTCTTACTATTCTACCTCGAGGCTGTCTCAAATCAAGGTCGAGACCTTGCTTATACACTGATTTGCTTTATTTTATTGTCTAATTCATCTGTTTAATTCTTTGCTTGTCAATTGGTATTGGAGAAAATCACATATCCTTAAAATCATAATATAAGTTTAATTGTTATCCGAATTTGAGAGTAAACAGTTTGCCACCCACCGTGGAGCTAAGGATAATAGTGATTGTTCAGTGTTGATTCTGATAACACACACTACTTTACGCTTGTTCTTGTCAAGTATCTTTACTTTCAGGTTGAAACATGTCAAACTCACAAAACACACTCACACATGGTGACAATGGCCTCTAGTTTCACGGGAAAAATGACAATGTAATTGCTCCGGAAGTCGAGGTGCCATAGGCTAATCTCGGGGGAGCACCGGTTGCCAACCCAGTCGATGTCAGTTCGCATGTTGCTTTAAATGCGGACCTAGGCGCAGACCTCGAAGGGAGTGCACGCAGAGAAGGCCGATCTGATGGCCAAGGTACACAGTGTAGAGGAGACGGAGGAGTCATTCTCCAAGTAATATTCAAGACGTTGCAAGCTCAGCAAGCCGCTATCGCCCAGCTGCAAAATCAACATAGAACTCCGAGTGGGGTCGAGCTAAAAACCACTCGCCATACCGAGCCAGTGCTAGAGAGGTAGAATGGTAGCGAATCAGGGACCGATCCCGCAATAATAAAAATGTTCGAGGAGCTCACCAAAATAATTGAGTCAGGAGAGAAGAAAATCGAAGGTAATAATAAAAAACCAGAAACATACAACTCCTGAGTTGACTAGATACCGGGGGCAATGCCGATTTTGAAGGGGATGGATTCGAAAAAATTTGTACAGAAGCCGTTTCCCCCAAGTGCGGCTCCGAAGACCATTCCTAAAAAGTTTCACATGCCAGATATACCTAAGTGCAATGGGACCACTGATCCTAACGAGCATGTTACCTCCTACACATGTTCCATCAAAGGTAATGATTAGAAAGACGATGAGATCAAGTTTGTGTTATTGAAAAAGTTCGGAGATACCCCGTCGAAGGGAGCGATGATTTGGTACAATCTACCGCCAAATTCCATCGACTCATTTGCCATATTAGCAGATTCTTTCGTAAAGGCACATGTCGGGGCCATAAAGGTTGCGACGAGGAAATCAGACCTTTTCAAGGTGAGACAGGGGGATAATGAAATGATGAGGGAGTTCGTATCCAACTTTCAAATGGAACGCATGGAGTTTCTACTTGTCACAGATGATTGGGCTGTTCAAGCTTTCACTCAGGAGTTGAATGAACGGAGCTCGATAGCATCACGTCAGCTACAACAAAATTTGATCGAGTATCCGGCTGTAACTTGGGCATATGTACACAATCGGTACCAGTCGAAGATCAGGGTTGAGGATGATCAGCTAGGAGCTCCTTTCGGTTCGGTGCATCCAAACAGGTCAGCAGCTAAAAATCAGAGGGACATCGACAGGGAACTAAGGTTGAGCAAAGACCGATATCAACCATACATCGTAGATCGCAAAAACGGTGGTCTAGGATACAATTCCGCCCAGAACGATCGAAGAAATGATCGAGGACAGAATTCTCGGGGAATTATGAGCAAAAGTTCTTTGATAAGTATGCCGACCCCACAGAGGCACCTCGATTATCAGAATATAGTTTTAGTGTCGATGCATCAGGCATTGTATCGGCAATCGGAAGGATCAGAGATACTAGATGGCCCAGACCCATATAGACCGATCCTTCCCAAAGAAACCCCAATTTGATGTGTAAATATCATGGAACACATGGTCACAGGACCGAGGATTGTAGGCAATTAAGGGAGGAGGTAGCCCGTCTATTCAATGAGGGCCATCTTCGAGAGTTCCTCAGTGATCGAGCCAAGAATCATTTCAGAGAAAGGGACGCCAACAGGAAAAATGAATAGGTTGAGCCGCATCATGTCATTCATATGATCATCGGTGGGGTTGACATTCCGCAGGGACCCATATTCAAACGCACTAAGGTATCAATTACTAGGGAAAAACGAACCCGAGATTATGTGCTAGAAGTCATCGTATCATTCAATGATGAGGAAGCAGAAGGAATTTCTCAGCCCCACAACGATGCTTTGGTAATTTCTAACTTTTTAAATAAAGTTCAAGTTAAGCGTGTTTTAGTGGATCCAGGTAGCTCGAAAAATATCATCCAATCAAGGGTCGTGGAGTAGCTCGACCTACAGGATCAAATAGTGCCCGTAGCTTGGATCTTGAACGGCTTCAATATGTCCAGTGAGACAACTAAAGGAGAGATTATCCTACCAGTGAACGTGGACGGAACCATTTAAGATACCAAGTTCCACGTAATCGAGGGCGACATGAGATACAACGCCCTACTTGGCAGGCCTTGGATCCATAACATGAGGGCAGTCCCTTCGACTCTCCACCAAATGATGAAATTTCCGACGTCGGATGGGATAAAAACAGTGTACGTGGAGAAGCATGCTGCAAAATAAATATTCGCGGTCGATGAGGTAATACCAATATCGACATCGGAAGGATCGAGCATCAAAGTTAAACAGGAAGCCAAATAGCAATCACCGCAACCAGCCTCGATCGAATCAAAGAAGCATGAAATGGAAGAAGAAGAGGAAGATTTTTTGACTCCTCAAATTTTGGTTGCTCCCGAAGATTCCGATGCTACCAAATCAACGGTCGAAGAGCTGGAACATGTTATATTGATCGAGTACCTGCCCGAGAGAAAGGTATACCTGGGAACAGGGTTAACCCCCGAACTCAGGAAAAAGCTTATTCAATTTCTTATTGATAACATAGATTGTTTTGCTTGGTCCCACTTAGACACGATAGGGATCCCACCAGAGATAACAACACATCGACTAAGCCTGGACCCAAAGTTCAGACAAAAGAGAAGGCCCCAGTCTGAGGTAAAGCACGTATTCATAAAGGACGAGGTAACTAAACATCTCAAAGTAGGCTCAATTCGGGAGGTAAAATATCTCTAATGGTTAGCCAATATAGTCGTATTTCCTAAAAAGGGGAACAAACTTATGATGTGTGTAAATTATAAGGATTTAAACAAGGCATGTCCTAAATATTCTTTTCCATTGCCCAACATCGATCGCATGATCGATGCCACGGCCGACCAAGAGATATTTAGTTTTCTCGATGCCTATTTCGGCTACAATCAAATTCAAATGAACCTGGAAGACCAAGAAAAGAATTCATTTATTACCAAGTATGGAAAATATTGTTATAATGTAATGCCCTTCTGTAACGACCCGGTAGGTCGTTTTGAGAGTTATTGCCCCGATCCCCTAATAATTGTTTTCTCAAAGTCTATTTCTGCTTTTGGTACTTGTCGGAATGTTGATTGGTGAAATTCTGAGAGTTCTTGGACACATAGTCTTTATATGTGAGTTTAAGCTTTAGAAATCGGACCGTAGTTGGAACTGCGGGAAGACGGGTCTGGAATGGGATTTCATCGACTCCGTTAGTTCCATTGGGTGATTTCGGAGTAAGGAGCATGTCCGGAATATGTTTTCAAGGTCTGTAGTAGATTTAATCTTGAAATGGCGAAGGTTAGAATTTCGGCGGTTTCGGCCAGTAGGTGAAATTTTGATATCGGGCTCGGAACGGAATTCCGAGAGTGTCTGTAGGTCTGTTGTATCATTTGTGACCTGTGTGTAAAATTTGAAGTCATTCGGACTAGTTTCGATGTGTTTCGACATCGGTTGTAGATTTTGGAAATTTCATAAGTTCTTAGGCAAATCCATGTATAATTGGTGATTTGGTGTTATGTGATGTGTTTTGGAGGCTCGACTAAGTTTATATAAGGTATTAGGACTGGTTGGCAAGCTTAGTTGAGGTCCCGGGGGCCTCGGGGATGTTTCAGATGCTCAATGGGTGAATTTAGAGCTTGGAAGAACAGCTGAACCGTTGCTGGTTCTGGTGTCTCGCACATGCGATGGACTTTTCGCAGGTGCGGACGAGGGGCTCGTAGGTGCGGACTTGGTCAAGTCAACCAGTCTCGCAGGTGCGATTGAGATTCCGCAGGTGCGGAGCCGTAGATGCGGCCAATTGACCGCAAGTGCGGCCCCAGGCCTTTTAGTGGGTTTTCGCACCTGCGACGGATCTTCCGCAGGTGCGGTTCAAGGGGGCGCAGGTGCGGCAATTGCTGCTGATATATCAGATTCGAGGGATTAAATTTCATAACTTCTAAAATCAATTGGAGCTCGGGTGTAGGCGATTTGGAGTGAGTTTTGAGGATAAGCTTCATAGGTAACAATTCCTAACCCTATTCCCTTTGTATATCATTAATCTATGGACATTTCTTCCATGTAATTAAGGGATTTAGGTGAAAAATCATGCAAATGGAAGAAGTTTCCCTAATTAGAAAATCCGAGAATTTAATAGGATTTTGTCGTGGGTTTTTGGTGATTCTTGTTTGAGTGAGTTTGTGAGTGAATGGGTGTTCTAAATTTGTAACTTTCACTCATTTTCGAGACGTGGGACCAGGGGACTTTTTGGGCGATTTCCTAATTTTGCGTATTAGCTTCAAAATTATTAGTTATTTTGATTCCTTAAAGTGATATTTATATTATGCCATCGAATTGAATAAATTTGGGCCATTCGGAGTGGATACTCGTGGCAAGAGCGTGGTTTTGAGTTGAGTAGCAGAGTCGAGGTAAGTGGCTTGCCTAACTCTTTATTGGGGACTTCCCCTAGGCTATTTTAATACTGTTCTACGTTGTTTGGGCGCCGTGTGTGTGAGGTGCCGAATTCGTACACGGGCCATTGTTGCTAAAACTCCATTTTTTCCCTCCATGGCTTAAATCATTTCACTCCTATTTCACTGATTCTTGTATCGACTATGTAGTTTAGATTAGGAAATAGCATGCCTACCTTTTTTACTTGAATTTTCCCTAGTTATTACTATATGTACCATGTTTAGGTAGTTTTATCCATATTTTGCCTGTGATTTTTCCTGAACTGTTTTAAATAAAAATTGTATCTTGACTGCATTGCATATTTAAATTGGTACTACGGACGAGATTCCGGGAGCTTTCCCCCTGTACTGCATTGTATATTTAAGTTGGGACTACGGACGAGATTCCAGGAGCTTTTCCCCTGTGCTGTATTGCATATTTAAATTGGGACTACGGACGAGATTCCTGGAGCTTTCCCCCTGTACTGCATTGTATATTTAAGTTGGGACTACGGACGAGATTCCAGGAGCTTTTCCCCTGTGCTGTATTGCATATTTAAATTGGGACTACGGACGAGATTCCTGGAGCTTTCCCCCTGTACTGCATTGCATACTTGTTACTGTGATATATGTTGTGCTAAGCCGAGGGCTCCATGTTATTATTTCCTTTTTGCTCATTGTTTCTACTGATTTGCCTTAGCTTATTATATCTCTCTGTTCACATTTTTATATTGTTTTACTATAAAAATCCAGTAGAGCCTTAACCTGATCTCGTCACTATTCGACTGGGGTTAGGCTTGGCACTTACTGGGTACCAATTTGTGGTGTACTCATGCCATTTCCTGCACATATTCTTTGTGTGCAAATCCAGGTACCAGCGCTCAGTTTCGTGGCTAAGGGTCCGAGCAGCAGCTTATAGGAGACCGAAAGGTAATTCTGCCGTGTCCGCAGAGTCCTTCGAGTCACCTTCCACTCCAGATTTAGATAGATTTCTTTTTCATGTAAATTTCCTCTTGTTGTATAGAAATATTTTGAGACAGAGCTTGTGACTAAAGTGATATTCTGGGTTTTTGGGAAAAGTTGTATTTTGTACGCGCCAAGTGGTGATGGTTCATTGTAGACTCGCCTACTTCACCTTTATTTTATTGCTTCTATTTAATATGTGTTTTTTCGTAATTAGGCTTACCTAGTCGTAGAGACTAGGTGCCGTCACGATGCCTTTTAGTGGGTAAATTGGGTCGTGACAAGTTAGTATCAGAGCGTCTAGGTACATAGGAGTCACAAGTCACAAGCCGGTTTATTAGAGTCTCGCGAATCGGTGCAGAGACGTCTGTATCTATCTTCAAAGGCTATGTAATTGTTAAGAACAATCATATTTCTTTGATTTCCTTGTCGTGCGAGTTATTGACATAAAAAATTCTAAAATTCTTTCTACTCTTTCCCGTAGATGGTGAGGATCCGTACTGGGAGGACAGGCGACCAAGCACCCGAGCCCCCTGCCAGAGCCGCTAGAGGCCGGGGCCGGGGTAGAGGACGACCGCGCGGTGCAACCCGAGCACTGGCGAGAGCAGTGGCAGAGGAGCCTATGGCAGCCTCAACTGTAGAGCTGACACAGGAGGTCCCTATTGCTGGTCCAGCCTTGCAGGAGACCTTCGCTCAGTTCATGAGCATGTTCAGTACTCTAGCATAGGCTGGATTATTTCCGATAGCTCCCGCTACATCTCAGGCCGGGGGTGGGGCACAGACTCCCGCAGCCCGCACTCCTGATCAGAGGGGCCAGGTTAATCAGGCCCCGGAGTATATTCCTATGCCCCCAACGGCTCCAGTTCAGCATGATGCTAGGGCAGCGGCTTCTGTGGTCGAGAAGCTCAGACTTGAGGTACAAGAAGTACCACCCACCTACTTTCAAAGGACTAGCTTCAGATGACGCTTTGGGATTTCTTGAGGAGTGTCATCGTATTCTCTGCACTATGGGCATATTGGAGACCAGTGGGGTTTCTTTCACCGCTTTCCAGCTGAGGGGAATGGCATATCAGTGGTGGCGGGCCTATGAGCTGAGTAGTCTGGACGAGGCAACCTCACTCACTTGGACTTAGTTTTCAGAGATGTTTTTGTCAGAGTATGTCCCTTAGAGCCTCAGAGATGCTTGGCGCACGGAGTTTGAGCAGTTGCGCCAGGGTACTATGACTGTGTCGGAGTATGCAGTCCATTTCAGTGAGTTAGCTCGGCATGCACCAGCCTTGGTTGCAACAGTCAGAGAGCGGGTTCGCTGCTTCATTGAGGGACTTCATCCTAGTATTCTGACCAGTATGGCCAGAGAGTTAGAGAATATATCACTTACCAGCAGGCAGTGAGTATTTCCAGGAGAGTGGAGGGCATGTTCGCCCAGGACAGAGAGGAGAGGGAGGTCAAGAGGTATCGAGAGACTGGCAATTTTTCAGGAGCTCGTGCACCAGCAGCACATCACGGTAGGGGCTTTGTGGGTCGCCCTGTTCATTCAGCCTTTCCAGCAGCCAGTGGTGTTCCAGCTCCTCCTAGACCTCAGGAGTTCTATTATGCACCGCCAGTATCCAGTATGCCTCCAGTTCGAGGTGCTATTTTCGGCCAGCCCAGCAGGCCAGCTCCTATTCCATCTCAGCCGCATCGTCCTCCGAGGGATTTTTCTGAGTGTGGTGACACTCGTCACTTGATTAGATATTTCCCCAGGGCCAAGAGGAGTGCACCTCCACAGTCTTATCATTCCCCACGTGCTCCGCTGGGTCCTCCGGCTATTCTTTCAGCCCCAACTGCCACTCCACCTCCTCAGCCAGCTCGAGGTGGGGGTCGGGGAGGTAGAGGTTTCCCTAGAGGGGGAGGCCCGGACAGATACTATGCCCTTCCAGTCCATTCCGAGGTTTTTGCTTCAGACTCAGTCATCACAGGTATTGTCCATGTCTTTCATAGGGATGCATCAGTATTATTTGATCCAGGCTCTACGTATTCATATATGTCCTCTTATTTTGCTCCACAATTGGGGATATCTCGGGATTCTTTGAGTTCCCCTGTCTTTGTATCTAGTCCTGTGGGAGACTCTCTAGTTGTGGACCGCGTATATCGGTCATGTTTGATTTTCCTTAGTGGTTCCGAGACCAGGGATGATTTATTATTACTCAGCATGGTAGATTTTGATGTTATCTTGGGCATGGAATGGTTGTCTCCCCATTATGCTATTCTTGATTATCACACTAAGACCGTGACGCTGGCTATGCCAGGATTGCCAAGATTTGAGTGGAGAGGTACCTTAGAGTATACTCCCCGCAGGGTCATTTCATTCCTTAAGGCTCAGCGGATGGTTGAGAAGGGGTGTGATGCGTAATTGGCCTATGTGAGAGATGTCAGTGTTGATACCCCCCAGTTGAGTCAGTTCCAGTAGTGAGGGACTTTGCTGATGTATTCCCAGCTGATCTTCCGGGTATGCTGCCCGACAGAGATATTTACTTCAGCATTGATTTGTTGACGGGCACTCAGCCCATTTCTATCCCTCCTTACCGTATGGCTCCTCCTGAGTTGAAGGAGTTGAAGGAGCAGTTACAGAAGTTTCTTGATAAGGATTCATCAGACCCAGTGTATCACCTTGGGGTGCTCCAGTATTATTTGTGAAGAAAAAGGATGGTTCTATGCGTATATGTATTGATTATCGGCAGTTGAACAAGGTCACCGTGAAGAAAAGGGTATCCTTTGCCTCGCATTGATGATTTATTTGACCAGCTACAGGGTTCCAGGGTATTCTCCAAGATTGACTTGCGTTCTGGCTATCATCAGTTGAAGATTCGAGAGCCGGATATCCCGAAGACTGCCTTTAGGACCAGATATGGCCACTATGAGTTTCATGTTATGTCATTTGGGTTGACCAATGCCCCAGTAGCTTTTATGCATTTGATGCACAGTGTGTTCCAGCCTTATCTTGATTCCTTTGTCATTGTGTTTATTAAAGACATCTTGGTGTATTCCCGATCACAGGAAGATCATGAGCAGCATTTGAGGATTGTGCTTCAGACTTTGAGGGAGAAGATATTGTATGCTAAATTCACTAAATGTGAGTTCTGGCTTGACTCAGTGGCATTCTTGGGCCACATAGTATCTTGGTATGGGATCAAGGTAGATCCGAAGAAGGTGGAGGCGGTGCAGAGTTGTCCTAGACCCTCATCATCTACAGAGATCCGCAGTTTCCTTGGTCTGGCTAAGTACTATCGCCGTTTTGTGGAGGGTTTTTCGTCCGTTGCAGCACCGATGACCAGGTTAAATCAAAAGGGTGCTCCGTTCAGGTGGACTGAGGAGTGTGAGGAGATATTTCAGAAGCTCAAGACAACCCTGACTTCAGCTCCAGTGTTGGTATTGCCTACGGGTTCAGGGTCCTATACCGTCTATTATGATGCTTCGAGGATTGTCCTCGGAGCGGTGTTGATGCAGGACGGTAGGGTGATTGCCTACGCGTCCAGACAGTTGAAGGTTCATGAGAAGAACTATCCAGTTCATGATCTAGAGTTGGCAGCGATTGTTCACGCTCTGAATATATGGCGTCATTATTTATACGGTGTTCACTGTGAGATTTTCACCGATTACCGGAGTTTGCAGCACATATTCAAGCAGAAGGACCTCAATTTGCGCCAGCGGAGATAGTTGGAGTTCCTAAAGGACTATGACATCACTATATTATACCACCCGGGGAAGGCCAATGTGGTGGCCGACGCCTTGAGTCGCCGGGCGGGGAGTTTGGGGAGTTTGGCATATCTTCCGGCAATTGAGAGGCTCTTAGCCTTACATATTCAGTCCTTAGCTAGTCAGTTTGTGAGGTTGGATCTTTCGGAGCCTTGCCGGGTTTTAGCTTGTGTGGTCGCTCGGTCTTCTCTTTACGACCGCATTCGAGAGCACCAGTATGATGATCCCCACTTTCAGGTTCTTCAGGACAGGGTTCGACGAGGTGACGCCAGGGATGTGATTATAGGAGATGACAGTGTGATGAGGATGCAAGGTCGGATCTGTGTGCCCAATGTAGATGGGCTTCGGGAGTTGATTCTTGAGGAGGCCCATAGCTCGCGGTATTCCATTCATCTGGGTACCGCGAAGATGTACCAGGATCTAAGACAACACCATTAGTGGAGAAGGATGAAGAAGGATATAGTGGAGTTTGTGGCCAAGTGTCTCAACTGTCAGCAAGTCAAATATGAGCACCAGAGACCGGAAGGGTTACTTCAGCAGATTGAGCTTCCAGAGTGGAAGTGGGAGAGGATCACCGTGGACTTCGTGGTTGGACTTCCTCGGACTTTGAAGAAGTTCTATGCTATTTGGGTGATTGTGGATCGGCTGACTAAATCAGCCCATTTCATTCCTGTGTTGACTACATACTCCTCCGAGAGGTTGGCAGAGATTTATATCATGGAGATTGTTCACCTCCACGGTATTCCAGTATCTATTATTTTAGACAGAGGTACACAGTTCACTTCATGGTTCTGGAGAGCCGTTCAGTAGGAGCTAGGCACCAGGGTAGAGTTGAGTACAACCTTTCACCCTCAGACGGATGGGCAGTCTGAGCGCACGATTCAGATTCTTGAGGATATTCTTTGTGCCTATGTGATGGAGTTTGGAGGGTCATGGGACCGATACTTGCCACTTGCAGAGTTTGCTTATAATAACAGCTACCAGTCCAGCATTCAGATGGCGTCGTATGAGGCTTTGTATAGTAGACGGTGTCGGTCCCCAATAGGATGGTTTGAGCCAAGCGAGGCCCGATTGTTGGGTACAGATTTGGTCCAGGACGCCCTGGACAAGGTGAAGGTGATTCAGGAAAGACTTCGCACAGCTCAGTCCAGGCAAAAGAGTTATGCAGACCGGAAGGTTCGTGATTTGACATTTATGGCTGGTGATCGGGTTTTGCTTCGGGTATCGCCTATGAAGGGCGTCATGAGGTTCGGGAAGAAGGGTAAGCTGAGTCCGAGATTTATTGGCCCTTTTGAAGTGTTGCGACGTGTTGGGGAGGTTACTTATGAGATAGCTCTGCCTCCTAACCTAGCAGGAANGAGGGGTCAGCCGGTCGAGGAGGCGACTTGGGAGACCGAGCAGGATATGCGCAGTCAGTACCCTCATCTTTTCACAGCTTCAGGTATGTCTCTATCCTCGTTCGAGGACGAACGATTTTCTTAAGAGGGGGAGAATGTAACGACCCGGTAGGTCGTTTTGAGAGTTAGCGCCCCGATCCCCTAATAACTCTTTTCCCCATGTCTATTTATGCTTTGGGGACTTGTCGGAACGTTGAGTGGTGAAATTCGGAGAGTTCTTGGACACATAGTCCTTATATGTGAGTTTAAGCTTTAGAAATCGGACCGTAGTTGGAACTGTGGGAAGACGGGTCCGGAATGGGATTTTGTCGACTCCGTTAGCTTCGTTGGGTGATTTCGGAGTTAGGAACGTGACTGGAATGTGTTTTCGAGGTCTGTAGTAGATTTAGGCTTGAAATGGCGAAGGTTAGAATTTCGGCGATTTCGGCCGATAGGTGAAATTTTGATATCGGGTTCGGAATGGAATTCCGAGAGTGGATGTAGGTACGTTGTATCATTTGTGACCTGTTGTCACACCTCCTTTTTTTATACGCCCCAAAGGGGGTACGGGAGTTTTTCCACTTAAAGT
>ML341177.1:0-55696 GCA_005239505.1 Nicotiana paniculata | reverse complement strand
ATCAAATTCTCTTTAAGGGGAATGAGAATGAAGCAAATTCAATGGGACGAGTTTTTACTTCATCTGCCCATAATCATACATGAATTTGATCATGGCAAGACATAGCAATTTTACCACTTCATTTTGTTATAAATTCTTGCCAATTCTATTAGAGTTATAATCAAAACTTATTATCTTTGCTTGTAATTAAAATCAAATTATAGAATTTCAAGAATTTAAAAGAGAAAAATAAAGTAAAATATTTACCTTAAATTCAGAATTTAATCATGAAGAAAGTTCATGGAGAATTGACAATCATTATGCTCAATCCCAAAGCTTCTACTTAATTGATTAGAGTCTCGTGCTGATAACGTGTTATGAACAATAAAAGAAGAAGAACAACATTGTAGAGAAAGAGAGAGGGGAAATTCTTATTGAATTTTGGGATGATTTACAATGGGGTAAGACCTCTCTATTTATAGGGGGAAAATGACTTAGCCACAAAGTAGAACTCTCTAAAAGATAGACATTCACTCTAAATAGAGTCTTATTTATAACACTCCCCCTTGAATGTCTATTCAACAAATAATATGCCTCGTTAAAACCTTAACTAAAATAAAATCCAATGGGAAAAAAAATCTAGAAAAGGAAAAAGAGTACACATGTTTAGAAGTGCGCATTTTGGTTGCCTCGTTAAAAACCTCGCAAGAAAAATCCAGTGGGACAAAACCTTGTAAGGGAAAAAGAGTGCAACGCGCATTAACTCCCCCTGATGAGAGCATCAATTCACATCCTTGAGCCTTCGCATCCCAATCTTGCGTATTTGCTTCTTGAAGCTTGACATCAGTAGAGATTTGGTGAACAAATCAGTCATATTATCACTTGAATGAATATGTTGCACCTTGAAATCATCATTCTTGTATATATATAATGTGTTCATATAATGTCGTGGAATAACATTTTCAGTAAGAATATAATTACTTTCTTTAGGTCAGCAAATGCGTGTCGCATATTTTGCAATAGATTGCAGATGAATTGTCAAGTTTTCATAGACTTTATTGAGTGGAGGCACTGTTAAAATTAGCAAGGAAACTTTCTTTTCCTTTATTCTTACGACGAAACCGACATTACAAGGAGAAAACCGAAAAAAAGAAAAAGGAAAAAAAAAAAAAAAGGAAAGGAGGAGGAATTGCCAGAGTGCCTTTGCTGGAAATTGTGATTTGGAAGTTGGAGACCACCAAATCCCAACTCCAAACTCTCAATTTAATAACTATTCCTTCTCTGAATTTTCCAAACTTTGAATCTTATAACGCGTCCGCTGAAAAGCTGAATCCTACGCATAATTTTTTCTTCAACAATTTGCTAATTTGAAGGTTTGTTTTATTTCTTTACCATCAATTTCAACTACCCTTTTCATAGTTGGTTTTGGATTTGCCTCTGCATATATATTACTTATTGGTCATATAAATTAGAACTCTAGTTAATCCGATCAAGTTATTTATGTCGTTTTCATGAGATATTCAGGTAATTCTGAACTGGGGTTTGTTTATTTTTTTATCAGATGCAAAAGGGTGCTTTTTATTTTGAAGAAATTGTGAAATAGATAAGAACTTGGCTTGACTGAGTGGTTTTTAATAACAGAACTTTAAAGGTTTGAGCTTGATAACAAATTTCAAACTAGAGTTGTTGATTGATCCAATTAAGTTATATTTGTTTTTCATTGAAATACATAGATATTTTGTGAACTGAATTTCTTTGGTTTTAATCATATGCAATAATGGTTGTTGTTTTTGAAAAAAGTAGTTAAAAATAATAACTTGGCTTTTACTGACTAGTTTTTGGTGAACAGGAAATCATAGTCTTGATAAGTAGTTGGGGAGGATTGAGATATAGTTTGTTGCTCGTGGATTTGGCTTTTTTTTGTCAAAAGTTTCAATCTTTGAATTTTGCATGAGAGTTTGTGAATAGAAGATGTATAGCAATTTCAAGGAGCAGGCAGTAGCGTATGTGAAGCAAGCAGTTGAGGAAGATAACGCGGGAAATTATGCAAAGGCGTTCTCGCTGTATATGAATGCTTTGGAGTATTTTAAAACACATTTGAAGTATGAGAAGAATCCAAAGATTAAGGAAGCGATTACGCAGAAGTTTGTGGAGTATTTGAGGAGGGCTGAGGAGATTCGTGCTGTTCTAGACGAGGGAGGAGGTGGGCCGCCAGCATCCAATGGAGATGCTGCTGTTGCATCGCGTGCAAAGTCAAAGCCAAAGAATGGAGGAGCAGAGGGTGATGATGCAGATAATGTAAAGTTAAGAGCTGGACTTAATTCCGCTATTATAAGGGAAAAGCCTAATGTGAAGTGGAACGACGTAGCAGGGCTTGAGAGTGCCAAGCAGGCATTGCAGGAGGCTGTTATACTGCCGGTTAAGTTTCCGCAGTTTTTTACTGGTTAGTCCTCCCCTTTTTTCCCCTGTGTTTCTGTACATAAATTAGTCTCAAGATTGATATAAAGAAGTGAACAAAGGTTTAAAATGTGATATCATTCCTCTGGCTCTGTGTGCAATTCTTAATTTTTTATCGCTGTAATTTCTTCCCTAAACAGTGGTTAATGCTTTGAATTGGAAGTGAATGTTCTGTTGGTGAAACACTAATTAACATAATTGCTTGGTCTCTGCAGTGAAGGAACTTGATTGAGCTATTAGTAACTACTTGTCTAATGTTATCATATCTGATAAGAATTACTTTATCGGCTAATTAACTGTATTAATCGGATGACATATACCAAAGTTACTTTTGATTCACGGGATGGATGATCATCACAACAAAGAAAGCGGCTAACTTATGAGTGGCTTCATAATAGGTGACACTATTAAAAGCCTTATCAAACAAAGTTTTACTGTACCGGAATTAACCAAACAAAAGTTTATAAACACTAACCATGAAGTCCCTTATGGTATTTAGTTGGAGATTCTAAAGAAGGTTTTCAGACTGCAACTTCAAGAGTCATGCGACTTCCTTACGAGAAATCAAGAACTGTATGAAAATATACATAGAAGTCCTTTATGTTCATAGCTTCTTGAGTTAATATTCCTGTTTCATTGTGCATTTTCCTATCAGGCAAGCGTCGACCGTGGAGAGCCTTTTTGTTATATGGCCCACCTGGAACAGGAAAGTCATACCTAGCAAAAGCTGTTGCTACAGAAGCTGATTCTACCTTTTTCAGGTAACACGCTGAAACCGGTGCGCCAGATTCAGATTCTTCTGCATTCTATTAGTGGCAAAGGATATATTTATTCACCACATCTCCTTCTTATCATTTCCACATTGCATCACTTTGGAACTCTACCTTTGGAAAAAGGATATGCTTTCAGTTCCGCTTAGTGGGAATGCTTTGTGTATATATTGGTGTCCATTATCATTAAGTGCAAAAACATTGAATGAAAGTAAAGGGAAAGACGTAAAAAGTGAAAGCATCTGCTTGTTACCCATTTCCTCTTCATCACTCTCCCACACTCACGCATGCAAAGACACTAGCTACTGGCAAGAAACAAGAAATCAATGTTTTATTCAACCTCGTATTTTTTACTGCTTTAAAAAACAAACATCATGCATGTGAAATTGTCCTATTTCGGCTATGCAGTGTTTCTTCGTCAGACCTTGTTTCAAAGTGGATGGGTGAAAGTGAAAAACTTGTGTCAAATCTATTCCAAATGGCCCGAGAAAGTTCTCCTTCAATAGTATTCATAGACGAGATTGATTCCTTATGTGGCCAAAGAGGTGAGGGTAGTGAGAGTGAAGCATCGAGACGCATCAAAACTGAGCTGCTTGTACAGATGCAGGTAATTTCTGTTTTGAGGATATATTGCAACCACTGTCTTGATTCTTTGAGTTCTTATTTTGAACTATTTAGCTACTGGCAGAATTTATTCCTAAGCAAACTAGTCATAGATTTTTTGCTTGGAGTTACATAGGAATAGTTGTTAGATATTAGACATTATATCCTAGTTTGATTTGGGAATTGAGAACAACTTTGTTCAATAGCATAGGGCTTTGAGTCTTTATTTTTATTTTTAACTTTTTGCTATGAATAGGGTAGGGGTAAGGCTGTGTACACACTCCCCTCCCCAGACCCCATGTATGGGATTAAGTTGGGTTTTTTGTTGTTGATGTTGTTGTTGTTGCTGCTGCTGCTGCTGCTGCTGCTGCTATGAAGTTCAGAGTTTTTAAGCAATTGTGCCTGAGTTAAGAGATCTCAGGGTTTTTGGTGCTTCCTTTGGCTTAGAATACAATTACAAAGAAGCAATTCCTTCAGCTTCCTTTCCTCTTGCCGACACTTTTCAGTTCTGAGAACAGGCGTAGTTTTCAAAAAATTTCAAGCATCTTTTGTTCTTAGACCTTTTCTAAGCCTTCATGAAACATAAAGCCTTTTCATTCTATCATTCCCTACCCTTGTTTGCAGTGCATTTTCAGTATTTTAAACCCTATAACTATCGTGAACATTTCATTACAGTTAATGAAGTTCTCTGTATTCCTGTCAACACTCGGAGCTTGAAAAAATGAGTTTATCTAAGATGATACAAAGAAAATTGTCAAATAACTAGAAATGGACCCTTCCAGAATACTTTTGTGGACATTATTCAATAAGAATCAAATATATCTTTAAAAAAATAAAATAAAAGGGATATTGAGGGGAAAAAAGGATACCGCTAGGTTGGTTGAACATTGACTGCGAGATTTTTGAGTACTTTTCAGGAAAGGATAAGTTCTGAGGTTGGGGCTCCCCTATGTTTAAATTGTTGTGACATATATCAAAAGGAATTTTAGGCCCTTCCTACTTTTTTCCTTGAGCTATATCTTACCTCTGAACAACATCACGCGATTCATGGAAATTATCTGGGGGAATCTGGTATTACCTGCGGGGAACTTTTACATGCATTTCTATTTCTATTTTTCTTCTATTGTTTCCTTCTAAGTACTTCCCATATCGCTTTAGGCTGACTATCTTCATTGCCTTCTAGGGTGTAGGGCACGATGATGACAAAAAAGTTCTTGTTCTTGCAGCGACAAACACTCCCTACTCATTAGACCAGGTTAGAAGGGTCTTTCAACACACTTTAACTTTATGTTTTGTTAGAGTTGTTTCTCCGTTCCTGTCTAACGAGTAGCTTTCCTCAGGCAATTAGGCGGAGATTTGACAAAAGAATTTACATCCCCCTACCAGATTTGAAGGCAAGGCAGCACATGTTCAAGGTATATGGGAATATTTTAAGCATATCAGGAATCCTCTCGGAACATTGGTCTCAGATATTGCGACATACTAATCTTATTTACATTCATGAGCAGGTGCATTTAGGAGACACCCCTCACAACTTGACAGAAAGTGATTTTGAGCAACTAGCTCGGAAAACAGAAGGTTTTTCAGGTTCAGACATTTCTGTGTGTGTAAGTATCATAGTTTTAGAAAGTGCTTGTATTGAATACTAGCTGGTCTAAAAGTCCAAACAAATCTCTCAGCAATGCTTCTCAAGGGTAGCTGAAGTTGCTCTTTTCTCATCTTCCTTTAAATGAGACAGGTAAATGAAGTCTTGTTTGAACCTGTACGTAAAACTCAAGATGCTGAGTGTTTCATTAAGACCCGTGATGGGTTGTGGGTGCCTTGTGGACCTAGACAACCAGGTGCCATTCAGACTAATATGCAGGAGCTTGCCGCACAGGGCCTAGCCTCAAAGGTAACAACATATTTTGCTTCTGGCAGATGGACGACTACGTTCTGATATCACTTGTAATCATGCCTTCTATAATGCTCCCCGTATTGAATACATTCTGATATTACATGTAGTCATGCCTTCTGTAATGCTGCCTGTATTATCCCATGTGGTAACTCTGCAAATGAATTTCATACTGCATGCAATTGATTATGTCACACATGCGCAGAAGCATAGAATAGCTTTTCAAGTTTCCGAAGCCAAACTTTTGATCAAAAAGAAAAACAATGTGCGAGAAGTGATTTAAGACACTATTATAATAGATATCCGACGTTATGATGGGTCATGCTAAGAATTGACACCATCATAAAGTAACTACTGCAGTATGGTTGTTTGTTGATTACCAATTACTGATTGATACTTTTGCAGATAACACCACCGCCAATCAGCATAAGAGATTTTGACAGGGTACTATGGAAACAGAAGCCAACAGTAAGCAAAGCAGATCTTGAGTTGCACGAGAGATTCACGAAGGAGTTCGGTGAGGAAGGATGAATGCTCTTTGGTTTTCTACACAAAATTATGTAACTCTAATAATTTATAGTCAAATGATAAACCTGACAGCCGCGTGATAAATAGAAATAATCAGTCTATGGTTCTTACTTTAAGGACCATTGAGCTGGTGTTCAGCGCTTGCTGCTTTTGCTTTGCTTTGCTGTACAGCTTAATGTTTTTTTCTCAAAAAGCATTTTATGTAATTTTACACGTTCAGACCATCGTTTCATGGCAAAGGAAGGTCAATATTTCTGATGGAATGAAAGAAATGTGGTTTTTCTTTTTTACAAACAAACATTAACCATATGTGTTTTTTTGTTTTTTAAGAATTAAAAAACAAAAAGAAGAAGGCGCCCACCGTGGGGCTCGAACCCACGACCACAAGGTTAAGAGCCTTGCGCTCTACCAACTGAGCTAGACGGGCTTTGCGTCCATACACACAAATGAACCAATTTTTCAACCTTATATCTACCTTCTCATTAGTACCAGGAAGCTGGAACAAGATAGCAACCCTAGCGAAAGGCAAAGGCATATAGATATAGACACACGAGGGCATTACCATAATTGAGGCAAATCATCTGCGGTTCTACATACAGAATGAAAAGTCATTAGGACAATTTACAGGATTCTGTGATAAAGATTGTCATTGCATGCAGTGTGGATGTAGTTAGAAGGTACGGTTTCAGCCGAACTTAGCATTTTCCACATGGAATTTAATGGACAAATAAGGGATAGGCAAGAATCTGTTCTTGAACTCTAGAGCTCCGATATAATCCTGAGTTCCATAGCCCTGGGGCTATTTACAACGAGCCAATTAAAAAGTCTCAGATGTACTAGCACTGCATCAAAGATGCAGTCATCTATATATGTGAAATCGCTGAACTTTAATAAATATAAAATTTTGACCGCATAATATTGAGGGGCTTTTGCATCCGTACCTACTTTTTGTGTCACGTTTTAACTTATACCCGCTTTGTAAAAAAAATAGAATTTGTACCCGCTTGTGCGCATAACTTCAGCATGCGGGACTGAAGTAGCAAAGGCAATCACGCAAAGCTTCAGCATTCTAGTAGACGGGCCTGAAGTGCTTGCGTAGAGCTGAAGTTGTTGTCTTTGTAACTGGGGAACTAACTTTAGCTCTAGAGCTGAAGTTTTTGTCTTTGTAACTGGGGAACTTCAGCATACGGGGCTGAAGTTCCCCAGTTATAAAGACAAAAACTTCAGCATACGGGGCTGAAGTTCCCCCTATAGCTGAAGTTTTGTCTTTGTAACTGGAGAACTTGAGCATACGGGGCTGAAGTTCCCCAGTTATAAAGACAAAAACTTCAGCATACGGGGCTGAAGTTCCCCAGTTACAAAAATAAAACTTCAGCTGAAGTTTTGTTTTTTGTAACTGGAGAACTTCAACCCCGTATGCTGAAGTTGTTGTCTTTATAACTTGAGAACTAAACTTCAGCTTTTGTCTTTGTAACTGGAGAATTTCAGCCCCGTATGCTGAAGTTTGTCTTTATAACTGGCGAACTTCAGCTTAACTGGTGAACTTAAGCTCAGCGAGGAAAAAGGAGTTGAAGTTATTTAAAAAGTTGGTACAAGTTAAAAGTTTTTAAAAAAGCAGGTATAGGTTAAATGGGGGCAACCAAATAAGGTGTCCCGCGCAATTTTTACTAATATTGATAGTGTATCGGGTTCAACCGTAAGAACATCAAGATTAAACCCATCAAATTCAAATCTCGGTCCGCCTCTTACTGTATGGCCTTCAAAACTGGCTCAATCATATAGCAGTGAATATTACACGGGAATATTTGGATTAAAGTATCATGCAAAGAAGGAACAAACTGGTAATCTTCTACGTGTAGCTCGTTTGTGCATTAAGGCTCCAAACCAGATTCTAAGCTCCCTGTATCTCCAAAAAATGCCGAGAGAATATAACAGCTCTCCCTCTCTATTCCTATCTATAGTCTCTCTGCTTCTATAGTGTTACCTAGCTGCTCCGGGTCGTCGTCTGCTGTATTTTGGAGGATTCGTCCTAGCGGCATCAACTGTTATCATCCAGCCATTAATGATCTGTAAAACATAAAATCAATAAAGTTAGCATTTCTGTTAGGAGAGATGATTTTGTGGAAGTAAAATAAAGTACTTTGCTCCAAAATTACCTTGCCATTCATCTCTTTGAGAGCAGTATTTGCAGCCTGCACTGTCGTGTACTCAACAAAAGCATAACCTTTCGACCTCTTGGAAATTTTGTCCATTATGATTTTAACTGTTAGGATACATAAAAATGTTAATGAGCAATGATTTCTCCTACGACTATGTTATGAAGCAGATATCTTCACACAACAAGCATAACACCTTCAACAAGTTCACCATATCCTTCAAATGCTGCACGCAACGTTTTCTCAGATGTATAGAATGACAGACCTGTGGAGAAAAGGTACATCGCGAATAGTAAGATCATCGAAATAAGCAACAATCTGCAGCAAAGTAATCTCTTGAGTCTTGTGCTAAACGGGAAATGAGTAATTTAGTTATGTAAGAAATAAACAGCAGTTTTTTTGGGGGGAATTCAGAATTGCAACTTACCAGTCACAAAAAGCTTCTTGGTTATAACATCTGTTTCCCCGTCCGATGCTGCAGATTGCTGGGAATCATCACTCAGCTTCAAATTTCCACCTGATAAACCATGGGTATTCAAACTTTCAAGAAATAGAGATACTACATGTAATCTGTTTACCAAAATTTTAGGAACACCACTTTTCACAACTAGTTTTCTCTGCTATTTCGTCTCCCTAAAAATAAGGCAAATGAAAAGATCTATAGCTTCATCCATATTTAACCGATCAACTCAGTTATTCTTAAAGGACATGCTTTTCTGTACCATAGAGGTGTGACAAACAAGATGACCGTGCATCTTGCTCGATGTACACTAGATCCAAATTGGCATTCAAAAGCGCAAACATCTCACTGAATTTTTCAGGAAAAATCATTACAAAGGTTCGTTTCCCAAGGGAGACAACTCTTTGCTGATGGAAGAATTTTATAATAACGTGTTGTTACTGGAAATTAACTTTGAGCAAGACTTCTAGAATCACCTTCAAGGACCAGACTACAACAACAACAAATCCAGTGTAATCCCACCTTCAAGGACCAGACTGCCTATGGGATATTGTGAAGAGGTCAACATGTAATATTCTATATGGTAAGAAGGTTTATTCAGCCTTAGAAGAAGAAGATCATATAATCATCTTATATAGTTAGAATCATCACGGATAGAACCTGGAAACTAAAGTTAATAAAAGAGCATGCACAAGAAACTTTAAAAAGAAAAAATGTCTAAGTTGACTTAATCCTATATACTAGTATATCCTTTTCTTTCAAATAACCTGCTGATATACTGCAATACTATGTCACAATAAATTAAGGTCAATAATTTTATGACATTTCACATTTATATTTCCATTTGATACCTTCTAGATGGCCCAATGCTCAACATCAGAGATGTAGCATTAAATAGGGTAAAAGTCAGATATGATGTCTAACCTCCATAGTCTTTATTGTCCGAGTCAAAATTTTCATCTGGCCGAACAGATAGAACTCCAGGCATTCCTGTGATGGTACATCAAGACATTTACTGGCACTATAAAAATAATTATTACATATTACAGGTAAGATTACTAATATGACATGATAACCTCACCAGCTAATTCTTGAGCACACGCCTCATCTAATTCACAACAAAATCCATAATTGGATTGCCAAGACACATGATATAAGCACATCTGTGCATCCTTTTCACTGTCATCAAGAAACCAATCCGTCCTTTTAGCAAAATGTTAATAACAAATTTGAAATAACAATATATTAATGCTCAGAAACAAATACTTACTTCCCAAGAACTTTGGTTAGAACTTGAACGTAATAGTCAACCACCGGGGCTTTTCTTATGACTCCAACAGATGGCCTGGACATCCGAACAAGCCAATGTTTAGAAGTCCCAGCTGGAAATAACGATGAGCCATCAGCATATGAATTTGATAGGGAACTTAACTGACCCTTCGGGTAGCTATAGTCTTTCACCATTGAGTTAAAATCAGGGTCAGGTATAACTGATAGTACCCCAGGCATACCTAGGATTCAAAAAAGTAGAAAAATGAACAATTGCTCCAAGTCTTAACAAAAAGGGAAAGTTTCAAGCGCATCCAAAACATATATGTAGTTTTTTATAATTAGTACGCACTGCACCTAAATTACGGGGAAATAACAATAGAGGAGGGCATGCAAGAAAGCAGACAAGAAATTTACCAGCAATCTCATTAGCTACATCCTCATCAATGTCGCAGCAAAATCCATACGGGACATTGCAAGAAGCATTATACATACACATTTGAGCATCCTTCTCACTGTTTCATTAAGAATTGATAGTTGAAAAAATCAGCACCAACTCCCATGAAAAGACATTTTCTAGGATAACTCGAGCAAGAACTCTAGAGAAATTCTAAAATTGGATAGTTGGAAAACAAATAAATGGAGCAAGATTTTCAACTACTCCTTACTAGATGCTCCCATCACATCCTACAAAATATGGGCAGCATTTGGATTGTGATTATATAAGAAATAAAAGTGAAGAAACAAAGTAAATAAAGGAAAAGAGGTGATAAGTCCTAATATGAGTTTGTGAAGAAAATTGAGATGAAAGCTTGAAGATTAACGCTAATCTTTAGATAGTAAAAGTACAATTCAAATTACACGAAACCAATTATATCTAACAAGAGGTACCAAAGCGAATCAATCGGGGTAAGATACTTAAAGCTCTTCTGATAAGTAGCAATTCAAGGGAAGATTCTACCAGTATAGTCAGAGACTGTATCTGTCTAGAGACACCAACTCATGGCAGATTTTGTAAGTATTCTCAGTAGGGTCGAGAAGCTCAACATGCATATTATGGATAGTGGAGCACAGAAATACAATATCATTTTCTCAGTCACGAGCTTTTGGATAAAATGGGCAGCTCAGACACCACACACCAACTGATGTTGAAGCAGAACGAATGTGGAAGGATTAGGCTTGAAACCGTTGTATGCACTCCCTATGACATTCAAAGGATAAACATTTGCAAAAAACTAATAAAACTGGACACCAAAAGGCGATTGGGATGCCCTAGCAACAATTTTTACAAAAAGGAACAGAACAAAACTGCAGAAACTTAAGAACGAGCTTTGTTATCTTACAGTGAAACATGAAAGTAAAGCCAATGCTTTTCGAAGTCAAATTTCTATGTTATGAAATAGTTTTTGAGGCAATGTCAGGCTTACCCCTGTTAACTGGAGGAAGATCCAGCTATCTCCAGTTAACAAAGTAACTGATTTGCATAGATTGACTATGGATGCAGCATTGTAGCCAATGCGAAAGTTCAGATTCTTGAAGTATTGTCCAAACTGGATATTGTGAGAAAGCATTTGACCATGTCAATCGGGATTTCCTATTCAATATCTTAAAGAAATGGGTTTTGGAAGGAAGTGATGCTTTTTCATATAAGCACTGTCCAGTTCTCAACTCCTATTAATGGATCTTCTGATAGTTTGTTTCCATCCCAAAGAGGTCTTAGACAAGGGGACCCAAACCCTCTCTCCCCCTTTGAATTCATCCTAGCAATGGAGGACCTGAATATTGCCATCTCTAATGGGTATTGGCTAGCTGATTGGCTAACAATAGCATAATTCAAATTACAAGCGTCCAATTGTGTTCGACATAAAGAAAGAAACAGTTTACCAATTTCCACAATTTATCAGCATATATTCTTAGTCAAGCACACGGTAAACAAAATCTTTTACCATCAATCAATAAAATATATTCTACCAATCATAGAAGCACTAACCAAACCACTTAAACTTAGTGAAATGCATAAAAGATTGAGCCCGTTTGAACATGAGATTTTTTGCACTTTTTTTCGAAAATTTGAAAAACTTCAAAAAACTGTTTTCAAATACCATTTTCACTTGAAAAAATTTTCACTTTTTTTTTTTTGAATTTTATAATTTTAATGTCCAAACGCGCACTAAGTTTTTAACCTGCCCAAGACTCTTTGAAGGGTGAGAACATAGTAATCAATGACCTCAGGTTTGGAGCTGACCCCATTGGGCGGGGTTTCCAATAGCACCATCCAGTGGCGTTGAGCGTTAGAAGAAGTGGGCAAAGGTGGAGAAATAGGTGTAATAGATGAATAAGAAGAAGCTGTAATTGAAATTGCTCTGTTTCGGCAAGTACAAGAGTATTTGGAAGAAGAGATGGTAGAGCAGAGGTTTCTGGATGATATATTAGGAAAATTTAAGGTGTATTTGAGATGGGTTTTGTAGGGTTTAACAGATAATGTTGGGATTATGGAGAGAGTAGAAGATGAGTGAGGCACAGTCACTTCCATGGCTCAAATCTCTCAGAACTGATAAAACTTTGCCACCATTACATAGTATTTCATATTTATTTTTCCCATTTTAGAAAAATTAAAAAAAAGGAGAAATGTCCAAATTTATCACCCTAATGTTTGTCCTTGATAAATTGTAAGTTTTTGGAAATTTTTTTAAAATAAAATTTTCAAATTCCAAAAGTTGCTTTGACTATTTTTTTCAAGTTTTTCGTCCTCACTCACAAAACTGTAACCTTTCAATTTATGTTCGAATATAATTTAAAATTCTAAATATTATTTTTCAACTTACTTCAAATACTATATTTATTTTCGAAAAACAAAACTTTTTTGTCCAAACGTCGGCTTAGTCTACTATACAAAAATATTTTTATTTTATTTTTCATTGTACTGTAGGGCTATTGGTACCTTTGACGCTAGCAAACTCCCTTGACTTTAAGAGAATTCAAGTTGTGAATTTCACGTGTTCAACAAAAGTTATTTTTAACTATGATTTAAAATAATCCTTTATTTTATTTTAAGTTGAAACTCTGTTAGGATCAACGACAAATATTATACATTTTGCTATGAAAAAAATATGACTAATTTATAATATAATAAAAGAAAAGATAATATATTTAATATAGATGAATAATTTTTTTTTTATTTTTTCTCAAGGAAAAAAAAAAGAAGGACAGCTCTAACTTAATGACATATTTTTTCTTTTTCCCCCTTTCTGTTATATATGCTAGTAATTGTGTTAACAATAGAAATAAACTCTAAAATATACTAGAGGATATGGCTTCTGTCTATAGGGTAGTTGGCTTGTTTGAGGAGACTTTAATGAACTCCTAAAAGCCAAGGATAAGTTTGGGGGTAATAGCTTGAACGCTAAGTAACAGATTCTGAAAATGATTGAACATTTACAAATTAGTTTATCTAGAATTTAAAGGGTCAACATATACTTGGTCTAATAAAAAGACACCAACAGGCAAGACATGATCCTAGCAAGATCTGACATGTGCTTTGTCACTGATGATTGGATAGAGGAGTTCTTGACTCATTTGTTACCCATCTCCTTAGGATCCACTATGATTATTGTCCCCTTCTTTTAAGCTTAATACCTGAAAGTAAGAATAGGGCCAACAAGCCTTTTAAGTTTGAGTCTTTGTGGTGCAACCATCCTGACTTTCTTCCTCTTGTGGAAGATAGTTTTGCAACCAGTACGGATATCCTGAGATCCACCTCTGTTTTTACTAATAGGGTGACTGATTGGAATAAACATATTTTTGGTAACATCTTCCATTAGAAAAGACAGATCCTTGCTAGACTAGCTGGCATCGAGAAGTCTAATGCATATCCTTTTAGTACCTTCCAACAGGACCTAGAAGCCAAACTCCAACAAGAATTCTTTGTCATTCTTAGGAGTGAAGAGGACTTCTGGAAGCTTAAATCCAGAATCAATTGGTTAAGTGAGGGGTATGCCAATACTAAATTCTTTCACATATTCACACTTAGCAGAAGAAGGATGAATATGACCATGTCTCTGAAAATGAGGTGGGGAACAATATACTGGATCCCCAAGACATTAAAGACACAATCCTTAACTACTTCACTAAGATCTATACCACAGAAAACCAACGCTTAAATTTGAACAAGAGCCACATTACTGATAGTGTCAATGTCCTGACTACCAGGAAGCAGAGCACCATTGAATCTACCCTTAGGCTCTATGAGATCAAGTGTGTCATGTTCTTCTTCGAGGCCATGAAGGACCTGGGCCTGATGGTCTTCACCTTTTTTTTCTAGCAGAAGTACTGGCACATTCTTTCTGGTAAGGCAATCCAATACTGCCACATTGTCTTCTCCACCTATAATCCCCCCTGAAATAAACAAAACCAACCTCTGCCTTCCCTAAGTGCCCTAATGCCACAATGCTGAAAATTTCTCAGGCCAATAAGTTTGTGCAACGCCATGTATAAGTTGATCACCAAGATCATTGTCAATACAATCAAACCTTTGCTAGAAAAATATCATTGGCGCTACTCAAGAAAGTTTTTTAGCTAATAGAAGGGTTGCTGATAATACCATTGTTGTACAAGAGTACATTACCCACTTCTAAAACATGAAAGGTAAGAATACCAATATGATTCTAAAAGTGGACTTGGAGAAGGCCTCTGATATGTTAGAATGGTCTTTCATCAGAGAATCCCTCATCTTCTTCAACTTCTCCACCAAATTAACCGCCTTAATCATATCTTGTCTCACTACAAGCTCCATTTCCATCCTTGTCAATGGTACTCAAACTGAATACTTCAAGCTTAGTAGAGGCATTAGGCTGGGGATCCCATGTCTCCCTACTTGTTCATCATATGTATGGAAAGACATTCCAAAAATATTGACAATGTTGTAACTGATAAGAATTGGTTCCCTATCAGTAGAGGCGGATCCAGAATTTATAGGTTCCGGGTGCCACACAGCTTTGGGCTTCGATTTGATCTATTTTAAGCTTCAGTTAAGATTATTCGTCTTTTTGATTTATACATATATATCGATCAAACGAAATAATTTAATAATTAATATAATTTAGAAAAAAACATAAGAATTCAATAATATTACTAATATCAACAAAAAAATTATTATTTATCTGCAATTGTTATCGACGAGTTTTCATATTCTATAACTATCGTCTCACTGAAGGATGGACAATAGAACTAAAACTTGCTATAGATGCATTTTTAAATGCTCAAAACAAAAACTTAATAAAACATTATAAATTTTAAAGTTAAAGCAAGAATTAGTGAAATTAAAAAGGAACCCATAAAAAAAAGAGTCTGCACCAATTAAAAAAAAAAAAAAAAAGAAGAAGCAAAAAAGGAGAACGAATCTCTTGTTAGCTTTTCTAAATGCAGAATAGTTTTCAAGAGTGTAGCAGGCATGATTCAATCCTGAGCATTTTTGGCAGAAAATATATTCCTTTACCAGTGGTACCAAATATTCAGTTGTTAAACAGGGTTCCACTTTATCTATCTATACAATTTTTGATACACACACACACACACACATATATATATATATATACAAGGTTTTGACCGAGGTGTGCGGGTGGCGTGCCGCCCCCACCCTCCTTAGTAGATCTGCCCTTGCCTATCAGCATCAGCAAGGGAGGGCCTTTAATCTACCATCCGTTCTTTGTTGCTGATCTCACTATGTTTGTCAAAGCCAATAGGAAAATCTGTGACACAATCTTATCTATCATATGTAACTTTAACGTTGTATCTAGGCAGAAAGTCAACTTTCAGAAATCTAAAGTGATCTTTTCTTCCAACTGCCAGGAAGAGTGGGGCACAACCTGCAGTAATATTCTAGGTATCAAGGGTGCCAGAGACTTTGGATAATACCTAGGTTTCCCCATCTTCCATAGAAGGCCTTGAAATAGTGACTTCCAATTCATCATGGATAATCTCAACACTAGAATGGAAGGTTGGAAAATCAAGTTCCTGAATATGGTTGGTCGCACCACTCTGGCCAAATCTTTCTTTAGCAGCATTCTCAAACATGTAATACAATATATTTAGTTTCCCTCCCACATTACCAACCAAATTGATAAAGACCAAAGAAATTTTATCTAGGGAACAACTTCTGCGAAAAGGAGCTCCACATGGTCAAGCGGGTCACTATCGCCAAACCAAAGAACAGGGGAGGGTTAGGCCTCCAACATGCCCATCTAAAGAACAAAACCTGTTATACCATCCTTGCTTGGAGACTATACAATAAAACTACCCCCATTTGGGCTAGGGTGCTTAAGGGAAAGCACTGCGGTAGAGGAGGTAATAGGACTAAGGCTAAAACTAGGACATGAAAATGTGTTCAGGAGGGCTGGAAGATATGCACGATTGCACTAGATGAGTGGTTCACAAAGGGGATATGGTTATATTCCTTATTGACAGATAGATTCCCACAATGCAATCACCAGATAAAATCCTTAATAGTTCATGGCACCAAAATGACATAAACACCAGGATAAATGCAGTGTACTCCAATAGGGCTTGGGACTTTACCTCCATTCCCTACCCAATTCCTCATGACATTAATATCATAATCCAAAACACTTCCATCCCCACCTCCACCTCAGTTGAGTACAAACTCTCTGGAACCTTAACCCCAATGGCTTGTTCATTACCAAATCTGTCTACTCCTTCATTGATGCACTCATGCATAATGACACTTCTCATGAAGACTAATACAACTGGATTTGTAAATTAAAGACCCCAACAAGATTAAATTCTTTATATGGCTCATGCAGCAGAACATGCTGCATACAGCGAACCACTTATATCACATAGGTCTGACAACTAATCCAAACTACTACTTCTGTGATTCTGCCGTAGAAGACATAAATCACATCTTCTTTGAATGTGCTAATGTCAAGGAGTTCTGGCAGCAACTGCTGCACATGTGCAACAATAAGCCTAACCTTAGTATCAATCCCTTTTCTATGCCAAACTGGGAAGACACATGGCATAAGCTTCAAAATGTTGATTACAATGCTTGTATCAAATGGAAACAACTCCCGCATTTCTGCCTCTGGTCCATTTGGCTCACTAGGAACTCTAATGTCTTTGAAAAGAAAAAAAATCACATTAATGTGCACCAAATAATTGCAAGGTTGTTGAATACCACCATGTTGCAGCCATATCTAAGCATGTTATAAGCACAACCACTTTATACCTAATATTGGCTTCTATAAGTTACACACTCATGGGGCTACATGCCTTAACACAGGAAAACTGGGGTATTTGGTAGGGGGGAGGGGTATTAAGATACAAATGGAGTGACTGGGTTTTAGGCTTCATGAGGGGGCTCCCAAACACAAATAGTCTTGGGGAAGAGCTTCAAGCCCTATGAATGGAGCTATAATAGTTCTCGAACAGGGCTTGTCACCCTTTGTGATTGACACTGACTTTGAACTGGTGCTGAAAATATTAAAACATGGTAACTTGACTCACAATCCCATAATTATTGAACGCACGTATCTGATGGAGCAGCTGGAGTACCCAGCCATAGGCCATAGTTACAGGGAGTAGAACCAAGTGGCGGACCTCCTCACAAAGGAAGGAGCTTAGAAGGAAGTTTTTGACAAGACCCAATTTTTGACAGTTTCTTCAGTTTTTGCAAATGATGTAATTTTATGAGTGTTTATATATATATATATAGAAGTATCCAGTTAACCAAAAAAGGAGTAGTTTTGCGCATGGAAATTAATATTTGGACAGGTTTAGGAAATCTTTTGGATTTTTTTTTTAAAGAAAAAAAGTATTTTCTCGAGAACAAAATGTGTTAGGACACTTGAATACGATGATAAAAACACTTACTTGTCATTGACCAAACCCTCAAAATTTTCTAATTATTACATTAGCATTTTCTTCAACAAGAATTTACCTTAAGAATATTACTGTAGACAATAAATTGCGTCGAGAAAATTAAATCAAGACCGAAAAATATCGCAACAATCGTAATATTTTATTTCGAATATTATGAGTGTACAATCTCTATGAATCCTCTGATTCTTCTTTTCAATATAAATTCAAGGGCCTTTGAGCTTGAGCTTGATCTTGAATTTTAATTTGATTTATCTGTCGCGAACACTTTGATTGTTGCCACGAATTTTATCACGAACAAGTAGCCTTGATCTTGAACGCCTTGTATTTGATTTGACTTCGTTCTTGATCTTGAATACTTGAATTGTTCTTCGTTCTTGATCTTGGACTTGATTTTTTCTTCGTTCTTGAACTTGAACTTGGTTGCTTGAAGCTTGTAGAGAAATTTGCGGTGTTTGATCCGCGAGCTCTCTCTTGCTTCTTGTTATAACTTCTGGTATTTTTTTTCTGAATTATGAAGACCCATATGTATAGTTGTGGGAGGGAAGAGTTATGATAAGAACAAACTCTTTCCGGCAAATCAAATTGAAGTGTGACATGGCCGTATTTGATTGGCCATAATATGTCACTTGAACACGTGGCGCGATCTTATTGGCCTTTTAATGTGACTTGTCATGCTGTGTCATTTTGACACGTGGCATGGTCCTTTTGGCTCTTCCGTTTGATGTGGCGTGCCACATCATTTGACATTTGGTGCCAAACTGGGCCTCTAGGAATATGACATATTGGGCCTAATAAAGTGGGCTCATCACTTTAGCCCAATTAAATGGGCTAGCCCAATGGATTAAGATTTATTTATTTAATCCATTTATATTGAACTTATACAATTATATTAGCCCACACTATTTATTCGGACCAATATATTTTGAATTTTAAAATATAATCCAAATACTTTTTATGGATTTAATTTTAATAAAATTTATATGCCTACAAATGCCCCCTACTTCAAGACTTGACAAAATATCAACTTATCAACTTTAAAAGACGAGGCTTGAAGTATCTATGCCTACACGCTTGAACAAATTACAAGTTGTTTATCATACGGATGAAAGCTATCAGTTTTCAATCTTATATTATGCAAGTGCAAAGTCGGAAAGATTTCCAACCCGTTGAATTAAGAATCCCACATGCCCATGTAAATTCAAAATGTATTGTGAATATCATGAAAATAAATACAATGTAACTAAAGATAATGTTTTCCACCTTCTCCAATTTCCCAATACTCAAGTGAAATACAAATGAAGTGATGAAAGCATTTATAACAAATCAGCAATTTGCCACACTTAGCTTCTGAATACGTTTTGAAACGGGCATGTCATTCTTTGACAAGCATCGTTAAAATACAATAATTACGCACGACTAGCGTATTCCTAGTTTTAGTAGGAATCCAATTATAACATCCTAATTCATGATGGAAACTAGTTGTTAGTCGCCTTTCCAGTTGATCCCACATCGAGGAACACCTCTTCCGTATACTCTTTGGCATCTATATAAATACATGCATGCTATTCAACTTGTAAGCACAAATTTGTTGTGCCCTTTGATGATCACAGAGCAAAGAGTACCAGTGAAGGTAGTTTTTTCCTTCATCTTTCTTTTTTCTTTTGTAGGCCAATCGAGTAAGTGATGTTCTTTTTTAATATGATGATGCGCGCATAAAGAAGGAAGTCTTAGTGTGTGAGGGGATGAGTACTCATCCTTGCCCGAATATTAGAGAGATTACTCTCAATGTGGCCCGACTACTGGAGAGATTACTCTCAATGTGGCCCGACTACCGGAGAGATTACTCTCAATGTGCCCCGACTACCAGAGAGATTACTCTCAATGTGGCCCGACTACCGGAGAGATTACTCTCAATATGGCCCGACTACCGGATAGATTACTCTCAATGTGGCCCGACTACTGGAGAGATTACTCTCAAAATGACCCGACTACCGAAAAGATTACTCTCAAAATGACCCGACTACCGGAGAGATTACTCTCAATGCGGCCCGACTACCGGAGAGATTACTCTCGATGTGGCCCGATTACCGGAGAGATTACTCTCAGTGTGGCCCGATTACCGGAGAGATTACTCTCAGTGTGGCCCGACTACCGGAGGCCATTTCATCCATTCAGACCTTTGTGCTCATTATAATATTCTTGATTTGGATTTTGATGACATTTTTTTTCTCACTTTTTTTTTGCAGCCCGAAGAGATGGAAAATTTCAGAGACTATATCTCCCCTTCCTCCAAACTCAGATATCTCATAATCGAGACCGAAGATGGCATAGAACAAACTAAGCTTTTGGTTCACACCCCACAAGCTGGCCGGTATGCAGCCTTATGGCCTTCTTTGAGGAACTCCCTTTATGTAGAAAACTGGACCTTGGAGCACAAGTCAACTCTAATCCATTGTCCAAGATGTGGTCTCTCCAAGCGCCAATCCGTCGTCACGTGAACATTGCTAGCACCTTTCCGAACTTAGGGTGTCGCATAATTCAAGGCGAAGTACGTTGGGGAAACACAACAACAATAGAGGATGAGTATCGTCATATTCCAGGATATTGGGAATGGGATGAAGACGTACTTGGTGGAAGCCAACAAACCCTGAGTACAACAAAGATTTATGATGCTGTTTATGCCTCACTTTTCACTTATGATCGAAACTCGAACATTTTACAAGCATTTTGTGAGGCTTGGTGCCCCAAGACGAACACGCTTCTTACATCAGCTGGAGAAATATATATATCTATTTGGGACTTACATATCCTTGGAGGTCTACCCATTGTGGATTCTCCGTATGAAGAAGTGGTACCAGAGATAAGAGAACTTATTGGTTTGGACGAAAAACAGATAAGATTTATCCCTCGATCTTGCGAGTATTTATTTGCTGCCTTTCATCATCTTAAGAAAGGTACGGGTGTTAACCAAAAGGTCTCCTTCAGTAAATGGACAAATTTTTGGTATAACAAAACTTTAATATATAAACATGAACTACTGCGAAAGGAAAAGAAAGTTGCACGCCTAAAGTCGACACATAATCCTATCGGAGTTATTCCCGAGACAACGAGGTGGTCGAGTTATCAAGAAGTTATATCTCCAAGCTTAGGGTGAGGTCTAACAAGAAAGATGAAACTTACGTAGCATCATTCTTATCAATTTGTCTATGTGCCTTTGTGTTTCCTTAGGCGGAAAACTTCATTCGTCCCGAGATTTTTAAGATGGTAAGCACGATGGCAGGCGGGCGAAATATTAGCCTTGCGATCCCAATTTTGGCGAGTATTTATCATGGTTTGAATAAGATTTCGTGTTCTTCCCAACTTGATCAGGTCAAAGTTTGTTTTCCCATTCTTTATGTTTACGGCTGGCTTGCACATTACTTCAAAACTCATTATCCACTTGCTAAGGGTCCGTCTGTCCCTTTGATGGTAGCATACTCAGGAGAGGGAGTTGCGAGATACTTTGACGAGAAGGATGCAAGAAAACTCATCCACACTGGGGAGGATATAGTTTGGACACCAACAATGTTAACCAATTCTCGTCCTTATTATTATGTGGATAACGATGCCCCTCAAGAGTTGGAGTCAAATTACTTCATGAGCTTACGTTTTAATTACCTCCCTTTGAGGTGTGGTAACTCATTCATCATCGAGCCATATAGCCCGCATCGATTTGGTCGTCAATTTGGGTTTTACCAGAACATCCCCGGGTTTTTGGAGAATGATATATGTAACGCCTCTCTAGATGAAGGACTCAGATTTTGGAGGATTTGCACACTATATTGATCTATGTCACGCGCGGTTTTTCCCCCAACAGGGGATCCTGTGGAGAAGCCTTTCTCCACCAATTATATGTCTTGGTGGGAGAAAGCGCATGGGAAGTTTCTCGAGAATAATTTACAAGTTTTGGTAGACAATGTTGGGCTAAAGTATACTACTCCTTTGGGAGGTGAAGATCAAGGTGTTGGAAAAACGCTCCCAAAAGTTAAAGAGCTACCCACTTCAATCCCAAAAGTAGTTACACAACATAAGAAAATGAAGCTTAAATTCTCAAAGGCAGTTTTGAAAGAGGTGGTATGTACTTCAACGGATATAGAGAATCACCCTCCAGTTCTTCCATTTAGCACGCCAGTTCCTCAAAATACAAGCCAGAGTACTAATGAAGATCAAAATTGGAAAAGGAAACGGACTAACTCAGTAGAGATCGTAGAGGTCCCAAGTGTTGATAGTCCCTCAAGAACACATACAGCTTGTAACAAGGAGGTAAAAATACAATCACCTTTCCCTTTCTTTTTAATTGAACAAATAGAAAATATTCACTCCCTTTGAATTTTCCTTATGCAGTTAAATTCCATTGGGCATCCGATGGTATCCCCACATGATAAGCCGCAAGTGAGTAATGAATCTATTAGAGGGCCTACATCTAAAGTGAAGTTGTCTTAAAAGGAATCATCTCTTCCTCATAACGAAGCCCTAAAAAGACAAACTCCAAATGAGATAACTCGCAAAAAGGAATTCATCTTGGGACTTTGGGAGGACATTTGTAATAGACTATCCAAAACTCGTGCATAATTGCTTTCATCTTATATGGAGCAAATTATTAAGATTTTCGAGGATATGAAGAAGACGAATATTTTGGATCTTTCTCCATTAGAGAGTTTACTGGATTCTCTTTTTGAGCTTGCCGCGTCATATGACCAAGAGAGATCCAATATGACTGATAAGACGAGTGAAGATGAGAAGCTAGAGCTGATTTCTAAAGCTAAAGAGCGTCTCGAGTCGTTCAAACTTGAAGCAAGTGAGAATGTCAAGAAAGTTTCCTCTAGTGAAAAGAAACTGAAGAGAGTTGTGAAGAAGTTGCAGAAATTACAACAAGAGAAGGAGAACCTCAAAGGTGTTATAGAGACAAATCGAAAGGAGGTTGGAGAGATTCAGGAAAAAGTTTTAGCGGCCGAGACTGAGGTCTCTTCATATGACAACGTAAATTTGTTGACTGATGAAGATTCGACCAATTTGGAGGAGAAGAAGAAGAACCTGGAGACTAGCTGTCAAGAATTGATCAACCACAAGTTTTGTTTAGATTAAGCTATTAGCATTATCTTCCCTTTTATATTTATGTTAGATTGACCTAGTGGATATTTGTTTCATCTTCAATAAGATTGCTTCTCTTTTGCTTTACATTGCCCGAAATTTATCTTGGTCGCATAATTTTCAGCTTTACGCACTCATAACGAAAGATTCATAACTTGTTGTAGGAGAGTCCAAATAATGAACCGTTTGGTTTCTCAAAAATTAGACTTCAATATATAATACATATCCAAAACTTAGAATCAAACACCTTCAGAAACGACCCAGATAATACTTTGAAACCAACTTTACATTTCACCACATCGAAAATTTTAGATTTGCACAGTCTCTCTAAAAAAATCATATCTTGGTGTAGAAAAGTAAAAATTATGAGCTGTTTGATTTTTTTAAACCTTAACTTGCACATCTATGAATGTTCAAAATGCAAAATCTAATTCCTTAAGGATACAATCAGATATTGGTTCGAAATCAATATTAAATTCTGACGCGGCGACGATTTCAGATTTGCACAACTTCACCAAAACTTTTGTATGTTGTTGTAGGAATGTCGAAATTACAAACCGTTTATTCTATTGGAAACTTAACTTCCAAATATATAACATATACTAAATTAAAGGTTTAATTCCTTAAGGATAGTTTTATATAATATTTTGAAATCAATACTAAATCCTGCCATGGTGACAGTTTCAGATTTGCACGACTTCACCAAAACTTTTGTATCTTGTTGTAGGAACGTCGAAATTATGAACCGTTTGATTTACTGGAAACTAAACTTGAAGATATAATACATATACAGAATTTGGAATCAAAAACTTTGATAATAGTCCAGATATTATTTTGAAGCTAACTTTAAATTCTGTCACGTCGACGATTTCAGATTTGCACAATTTCACCTAAATATTTGTATCTTGATGTAGGAATGTCGAAATCATGAACCGTTTGATACATTGGAAATTTAACTTCCAAATCTATAACATATCCAAAAAAACAAAACTTAATGCCTTAAGGATAGTTTCAGATAATATTTTGAAATTAACTTTGGTTCTTGATATGTCGACAGTTTCAAATTAGCGCGACTTCACCAAAATATTTTTATCTTGGTGTGGGGGACTTGAGATTGTAAGAGTTTTTAATTGTAAAAAATTGAAATTCAAGAGCTTCATTCTCACCAAATATCTTGGGTCCAAGTCTCTCTGAATTTGAAATGTCATGAAGGCAGACCATAAATAACTTGAAGGTTTGGCGAACGTGAAGGCATAACGGATCCTCGACTTTAATGCAAATGCTTGGCAACCTCCAAAAACTATTAAGCATTTCATTGAAGACACTAATTTACCATAGTGGCTTTCCCCCTTTAAATTAAATGGTATGCTTAGTTTATCAGAAGAATGGTATCCCAGCTCGATTTTCAAATACTGATTGAATGAATGACATTCCATTGTACTTCATTCGGAAAATGATTGGGGGATTATGTGTATTTTGAACTTATGTGACTGAACTCAGAATGAAACTCTAAGCTGCCTACGTACCTCGGTGAAGAGGATAAAGTCATACCGTAGTTCAGATTGGTATAGAATTTTTTTTATGTCCTAACTTTTGCCTAGGCCGCCTCTTTCGAGATTTTCAACCTAGCGGACTTTTTTTTTTGGGCCGTACACAGTTTAGACTCATGCGGGCCAGGAGTATAGGAACATGCAGTTTAGGCTCATGCGTCGAGGAGCGTACAACTTCAAGGATAATACTTCTTCAAAAACTTGCCATTGATAGGGCTGATTCTCATGCCATCTGCATCAACTAGCTTGTAATCCCCACTTGAATAAGCTTCTTGAACGACATATAGCCCATCCCACTTTGAAGTGAACTTTCCTACAGGTTTATGGGAAGTAATAATGGGTCTTCTTATGGCAAGGACTTGATCTCCTACTTGAAAGGATCTTGGGCGAACTCTATTATTGAAGGCACGAGACAATCGAGCTTGATAGCATTCAAGACTCTGTTGAGCTTCCATCCTCTTCTCATCAAGAGCCTATAACTCTTCTAATCGAAGTCGAGCATTTTCTTCATCAGTGATCCCTTCTTGAATAGCCAGTCGTAATGAAGGTATTTGACGCTCAAATGGAAAGACGGTTTCGACTCCATAAATGAGTGAATACGGAGTTGCTTGTGTTGGCGTGCCGTGAGTCGTCCTATATGCCCATAGAGATTCTTCCCTACGATCATTCCAATCTCGTTTGGATTTGGAGATGACTTTCTTCAGCAGGTTGCATAGAGTTTTGTTGAATGCCTCAGCTAGACCATCGGCGACAACATTGTACATTGAAGAGTTACGTTGCTTGAAGCCAAAGAGATCACAAATCTTGTTCATCAACCTATTATCGAATGGCTTTCCATTATCTGTTATTATTTAATGAGGAATTCCAAAGCGATAGATTATGTTTACTCGGATAAAACTTGCAACATTTTCTTTCTTTACCTCCTTAAGAGCAACAACTTCGGCCCATTTTGAGAAATAGTCAGTTGCAGCCAAGATGTATAGGTGCCCACCAGAAGACTTTGGCAGTGGTCCAACAACATCCAATCTCCAAGCGTCAAACGGCCAGGATGCAACAGTCGGGTGCAACACTTCAGGAGGTTGATGAATAAAATTCGCATGAAATTGACAAGCCTTGCATCTTCGAGCGTAGTCCAAGCAATCTTTTACCATTGTTGGCCAATAATATCCCATCCTTTTTATATGGAAGTGGAGCTTTGGTCCAGACTGGTGTGATCCACATACTCCAGAATGTGCCTCTTGCAAAGCTTGGAGTTCTTCTTCTTCCCCTAAGCATCACAAGAGTACTCCCTCGAACGACCTTCTGTATAGAGTATCTCTGTAGTAAAGAAAGCGAGGTGCACGACGACAGATTTCAGTCCTTCTCCTCGGATTTTCAGGAAGTATCCCATATCATAAGTAGTCAATAATGGGTTGTCGCCATTCTTCTTTCTCAACTTCAGAAACATCGACAAGATGCTTGAATCATTTTCCTCACCTTCAGCCTCACTTTTTGGCAGACAATAACTTGCGCTTGATCAGGCAAGGCTAATGATGAAGCTAGGGCAGCTAAAGCATCAGCCTTCTTATTTTCTTTCCTTGGCACATACTGAATAGTCACATCACTGAGCCACCCCATTAACTTTTTAGCGTAATCAAGATATGGGCGTAGTTCAGGCTTCCTAACCTCATAACTACCCAAAAGCTGATTAACCACTAACTGGGAGTCACCAAAGACTTTCAATTGCAATTGCTTCATATCAACGACCATTTCAAGCCCAAGTATTAATGATTGATACTCAGCAACATTGTTGGAACAAAGTTGTGTCAAGGTGAAAGAGTAGGGCAAGACTTCACCTTGGGGAGTGACAAATACTATGCCAGCACCAGCTCCCCCCGCGATGCGCAACACCATCAAATTACATCTTCCATGGAAGTTGAACTTCAATGACCATTGCATCTTTATCAGGTAGTTCGTCAGTTAGCTCCCAATCATCAGGTATAGGGTGATCTGCCAAGAAGTCCTCTAGCGCTTGTCCTTTTATAGCCTTTTGAGGGATGTACACGATTTCAAATTGTTGAAACTGGAGGTACCACCTTGCTAGTCGATCACTAAGGACAGGTTTTGACATCACGAGCTTGATGGAATTTGCTCTAGAAACCAAACAAACGACATGAGCTTAAAGTAGTGCTTCAACTTTTGAATTGAGAAGACTAGAGCCAAACACAACTTTTCGATTGGTGAATAATTCAGCTTGTTTAGTGTCATCATCCTGCTCAAGTAGTAAAGAGAGTTTTCTTTCCCCTCACTATTTTCTTGGGCCAATAACGCTCCAACAGACCTTTCTTGTGCTGAAATGTATAGTATCAACGGCTTTCCAGGTATCGGGGTTGCCAAAACTAGCGGCTTCATCAAGTATGTTTTGATACTTTCAAAGGCATTGCTACAAGCTTGGTCCCACTTGAAAGGAACGCCCTTCTTCATGAGGCGACTGAATGGTTGGCACCTCCTAGCTAGGTTTGAGATGAATCTCCTAAGGTATGCTAGCTTTCCTTGCAGACTTTTTAATTCATGAATATCCCGAGGCTCAGGCATTTTCAAAATTGCATCTACCTTGGCTTGATCAATTTCGATCCCTCAATACCGGGAAATAAAACCAAGGAAATTTCCAGAAGTAAATCCAAAGGCACATTTCAATGGATTCATCCTAAGTTGGTACCTCCGGAGCAACTCAAATACCATTCTCAAGTCTTTCAAGTGGTCGCTCTTCTCTCTTGATTTTACCACCAAGTCGTCAACATAGAATTCGACATTCTTGTGGAGAAGATCGTCGAAAATATTCTGCATAGCCCTTTGGTAAGTAGCACCAACGTTCTTCAAGCCAAAAGGCATTACCTTGTAGCATTAAATACCCTTTGGGGTGCGGAATGCAGTAAGCTCTTCATCTTTTGGTACCATGCGAATTTGGTTATAGCCCGATGAACCGTCCATGAAAGACATTGCCTCGTAACCAGTAGGAGCATCGATGATCAACTCTGGAATAGGAAGCGGGAATTCATCTTTGGGACACGCATTGTTGAGATCCCTGAAGTCGATGCACACTTGAATCTGGCCATTCTTCTTCTTTACAGGGACAATACTTTAGACCCACTTTGGGTATATAACTTCCCGAATAAATCCAGCTTCAATGAGTTTGTTAACTTCGGTTTCAATCAGGGGAACCAAGTCCGGCCTAAAATGCCTTTGAGCTTGCTTAACAGGACGAGCGCCATTCTTGACCGCAAGGTGATGGACTGCCACCTTAGGGTCCAATCCAGGCATTTCTTTGTAACTCCAAGTAAAGACATCCTTAAACTCCTTGAGTAACTCAATATAAGTGCTTTCTTTGTCAACTTCTAGTAAAGCACTTAGGTAGGTGGGTCTTGGCTCTTCATCAGTGCCAAGGTTAACTTCTTTTAAGGCATCAACCGTTGCCTTCACCCCTTCTTCAAGTTTCGGGGGAGCATCTTTCGCATCTTCATCTTCTTGAGGGTCCCTATCGTTAATGTATATGTGATAACATGGTGAAACATCGTCCAATTTCTCATCATCCTCCATTAAAGATAAAACACCATGCTCGCTTTGTGCAGTAACATGATACGAAGAACCCACACTTTCTTCGTCTTCATCACGCTATTTAGTGTAGATCATAGTGTATGGCTTCACCTTCAGTACTTCATCACACGAAACAATGACTTTTGTTTGTCGCTTCATTGTAGAAGGAACCAAACTTTGGAAATTTTTAAAGATCTTCTGAATTTTGGGCGAAGCGGGTGTTCTTGTATTTAGATAATTTCTCTGGAACTTATTCTCCTTCTTTAGTGGAACCAATCTCTCAAATACGGAAGTTCTCACAGTTGATTTTCCAAGTCGGTCAAAGACGAAAGGCCTATTAGAAGCGGCAGATTCGTCTTCTACGGTGATATAATTGCTACTCGCCCTCCTTATTGAGATGCGCACTGGTGACGGTTGCTTGTATCCCAAACCTTCACGTGGTTTCCTCGTTGTAGCTTCTGATATTAGTTTCCCTAAATTTGACGACTCATCGAGATTGTATCCAGATTTCGCAAATAGCTTGTAAGCATTAAGATCAAAACCTTCATCTGTTCGCTTTGTAGGGAGTTCCACATTCGGCAAACGATTTTGGGCTACAAACCCCGCAAGAGGCTTCGAGGACAACTTTACTGCCTCAATTCGTTTTACCGGAAGAGTTAACTCCTTTAGCGTGTTGGTTTGGAGATTAGATGATTTGCCCTCGTCTTTCTTCCTTTTAGGGACATATTGGAGCTTAGGACTTACTTTCTTGCCATAAGATGCAATATCCCCTCTATGGGATTTATTCATATTGGGTTGTACCTCCTCAGTAACGGCTTTTCCTTTACCAATAGTCACCTCAACTCTTTTGGTTATGGGCTCGTCATTCTTGCTTTTCATGCCATCATCAACCTTTAGCTCCTTCACAATGCGGTTCTTCAAGTAGAACTTTGTATCGGCGAAGTATGACTCTGCCTCGGTGAATGGCTCATCATCAGCAACTATCTTCTTCTCAACTTCACCCTAGTAGTATTTTAAACATTGATGGTAGATAGATGGAACTACTTTATTCTCATGTATCCAAGGCCTTCCAAGCAAAACATTGTATGAAGTCTTCGCATCGATCACATGCAGCCATGCACTTGATTGCATATCTTCAATAGTGATTCCCAACCTGATCGCGCATATGGCTCTTTTCCCCCTTGGTTGAATCCTTGGATCATCACACGACTTTCTGAGAGTTCGTTCATGGGAATACCAAGTTCTTTCACAGTGCGAATTGGCATAATGTTCACTGAGGACCCTCCATAAATGAAAATTCAATTTACCCTTTCATCACGCATATAGCCAACCATGTACAATGGGCGGTTATGAGGAGTGTCACTTAGCAGAAGGTCGTCATTTGTGAACGTGACCTTTTCCTCACAAGCATTAACTTCTTGAGGAGTGGAGTTGATAAACTTTTCCGAAGATGGTGCCAATGGTAGGTCATCACTCTTTTCTTTACCTTCGTCAGTATGGCAACAAGAGGCGTCAATACTCCCATGGGAAATCTTCGTGCGAAACCAACTTGGTAAAAACTCCTCTAAGGTCACCGGATGTCGTGGCTTTTGAGGGTGATGCACCTCCATTTTTTCTTTCTTTTCATGCTTAACTAGATTCCATCTCCTAGGCCTTTTCACCATTATTTTCCTTGTTGGTTGTTCCATTGATCCTTTTCGTGGGCTCTTTTTGTGGCGCCTACAACGAGTCACCAACGTCCAACCTTCATCGTCCTCAGGTTGACCGTCTTCAACTTTGTAGTTCTCTAGTAATTCTTCATATTCACTTTCTTTAAAACTACATAATTCATCTGGAATGAACGAGCCAAATATGATAGAGACTTGGTTTGTGCTTGCTTTCTCATCTTCAAGCACTATATTCTTTTCACGAGCCAAGTCCATAACTTTGTCTTTGAAGACAAAGAACTTCTCCAGAGGGTGGACACAAGTCGATGGTATTTGCAGTAATTTGGGTCATCAATTTTCCCAGCTTCATTTGGTCGCTTCATCTCCGGAAACTCNGAAGTGGATTTCATACTCTGCTTCTTGCTCACCTTCGTCGTGAACTTCACAGGTGATGTGTTGACATTCATAGCTTCTTTATTTTCAGATTTCGGTACAAACTTTCTCCCTTTTCTGACTTCTTGCTTGTCGTTCCCTTTGCGAGGTTCATAGATGGGCAGCCTTTCATTTCCAGCAGAGTCCATGCTCAATTCCATGTCATGGGCACGAGTTGCAAGTTCTTCAAATGTGCTAGGCTTGATACCTTGCAAGATGTAGCGCAATACCCAATGCATACCTTGGATGCACATCTCTATGCCAGAAGCTTCACTAAGCCTGTCTTTACAGTTGAGGCTTGCATTCCTCCAACGATTGATAAAGTCGATAACTGGTTCACTCTTCCGTTGACGAGTACTTGTGAGTTCTATCATACTCACAGTATGTCTCGTGCTATAAAAACGATTGAGGACTTCTTGCTCTAGTTGATCCCAGCTATCAACAGATCCAGCCTCGAGGTCCGTGTACCAATCAAAAGCATTTTCTTTTAATGAGCGGACAAACTGCTTGACAAGGTAATCTCCATAAGTCCCAGCATTGTTGCATGTCTCAACGAAGTGCGCCACATGTTGCTTTGGATTGCCTTTGCCATCAAACTGTTGAAATTTTGGAGGTTAATAGCCAACAACCATCTTCAACATATCGTTGAAGTGTACGGCTTTGCATAGGTAAAGGAGGACTTAGAAGTAACTTCATATTTATTTTTTATAGTCCCTTCAATAAACTCCTTTAGTTGATTGATTGGAATCATCCCTTCTGAAGAGACTGGAATTTCCTTAGAGGATGCAACTTGTCGTGGGGGAACATCAATCTCTTGGACTTCTGGGAGTTTTCCAGGTGCATGGGTGGATTCTTCTTCCATCAAGATTCCCACCCTATCTGTTAGCTTGTCAATTCTAGCATCTTGATTTTGCATGCACTTGGTCAAGCCAGCGATCGCTTCCGTCAAGTTTGCCAACTGCTCCTCCACGGATGAAGTGTTTATTACCATGGCTTGCATGATTGTCATGGATGATGGAGAGTAGCATGGATTTTCACACAGATTGATCCTTGATTGACTCACGCTATGTGGTGTAAGTGGGGAGGATCCATAGCTTGAAGTGTCATCATCTTCCTTCACAGCAGAGTGCTTGGATCCGGAGAGGTCAAGAAGAGCAAGAGTTTTCTTGATCTTTTCAGCAACATCGCTTCCTCCTTCTGGTGCACTTGTGGAAGATCTTGATCCTTTTGAGGATGAAGATCCGAAAACCGGGGTAGATGCGGGCGGCTCTTGGGGTGCTTGTTGTCCTAACGAGCTTGCTTTGCTCCTCGTAACTGGTCCGAAGCTTCCAAAGGTAACTTCGAGTATGTTTTCCACATCAGCATAGAACCTGGAATTAGCAGCCTTGGCGGAAGTTGAACTGGAGTTGATTTTCTTGGAAGCCATTTCGTTGTTCTTGAACTTTGGTGATTGAAAAGTTGAGATGAGAGGTAGAGATTGTCCCACTGGGCGTGCCAGAATTTGTAGACAATAAATTGCGTCGAGAAAATTAAATCAAGTCCGAAAAATATCGCAACAATCGTAGTATTTTATTTCGAATATTATGAGTGTACAATCTCTATGAATCCTTTGATTCTTCTTTTCAATATAAATTCAAGGGCCTTTGAGCTTGAGCTTGATCTTGAATTTTAATTTGATTTATCAGTCGTGAACACTTTGATTGTTGCCACGAATTTTATCACGAACAAGTAGCCTTGATCTTGAACGCCTTGTATTTGATTTGACTTCGTTCTTGATCTTGAATACTTGAATTGTTCTTCGTTCTTGAGCTTGGACTTGATTTGTTCTTCGTTCTTGAACTTGAACTTGGTTGCTTGAAACTTGTAGAGAAATTTACGGTGTTTGATCCACGAGCTCTCTTTTGCTTCTTGTTATAACTTTTGGTATTTTTTTCTGAGTTGTGAATACCCCTATTTATAGTTGTGAGAGGGAAGAGTTATGATAAGAACAAACTCTTTCCGACCAATCAAATTGAAGTGTGACATGGCCGTATTTGATTGGCCATAACATGTCACTTGCACGCGTGGCGCGATCTTATTGGCCTTTTAATGCGACTTGTCATGCTATGTCATTTTGACACGTGACATGGTCCTATTGGCTCTTCCATTTGACGTGGCGTGCCACGTCATTTGACATGTGGCGCCAAACTGGGTCTTTTGAAAAATGACATATTGAGCCTAATGAAGTGGGCTCATCACTTTAGCCCAATTAAATGCGTTAGCCAAATAGATTAAGATTTATTTATTTAATTCATTTATATTGGACTTATACAATTATATTAACCCATAATATTTATTCGCACCAATATATTTTGAATTTTAAAATATAATCCAAATACTTTCTATGAATTTAATTTTAATAAAATTTATATGCCTACAATTACATACAAACAGTCATTTTACTGTTTGTCAGACTCAATAAAGTCTCCTCTTTATGATCAACCAGTATATTGAAAATTTTATTTTACTACCAAAATTCTAGAATTTTTGTTTTTCTTGACTGTACTAATTAATTGTTGGCCATCCTCCTTAATTTCTTTCTTTCTTCTTCTTCTTCAGCAAGAATGTACGTAACTATAGATTTTGTGCTCTTCAAACACCCCTTCTAATTAAGATAAATAGAGATGTTACCAAATTTAAAAATAAATAGTATCACATTTATTTTATCCTTTGTTGAATAGCATTCACATTGGGAAAAAACAACAATAAGATGTACGAGCACTCCGTTATAATATTTTTTACTTGATGAAATAATTTTAATTTTATTGAAACTGTCTATAAATCTGAACCAATTAAAAACAAACATGCACTCACAAGTATGAACATTTTATATATTGTTATGCTGTAATTGTTAGAAAAATTGATAAATTTAATACAACAAGCCAATTTCATACATTCAGATTTTTCTATGTCACTTCGTAGGAAAAACAACAAGCCAAGCTCATATATATATGCAATTTGCGCGCACATACACACTTTGTATGTGTACTCAATCAAAGATATTTGGAGAATAATGCAATTTGCACACACACTGTAACATAAGAAAATAATAATGATATGATGAAAGAATGAGAAAAGCAAGTTCGTATTAAATAAGTAGTTATGGAATTAAAACTATGTTACCTTGACTGTTGCAAATAACATTAACGAGAATCAATAAATTAAGAAAATTAGAGAAATAAAATGGCCTACCATATATTATAATTATTAAAGAACCAATAAAATATCCTAAATTATAATTATTAAAGAACCAATAAAATATCCTAAATTATAATTATTAAACAACCAATAAAATATCCTAAATTATAATTATTAAACAACCAATAAAATATCCTAAATTACATATTAAAGAAAATGTATAATTCAAAGCCCATCCACCAGCTTGTGGTTAGCAACAACACCATATTATAAATCATCAATCCATGAGCATCACCAAAACGACATCTTGGCCTTTTGATCAACCACTTCATGGACCAAATGATCAAATTAATTCTCCTTAATTAATCAAATTTTGTGAAGCTTCTCCCCCTTAATTAGTGGATTAGCCATGGCAATGGCCACCCTTCCCGTTGACTTATAGTCAAAGGTACAACCATGTTGTTCAGGGTACCTATGTGAACCACAAAATGTGACCCCACACCTACACTTGAAACCCGTTAAACCAACCCGCTTCCGGCACGTGGCACAACGATTCAACTGCACCTGAGGGGTCTCGATTGCAGTATTCAACTGCATCTGATATGAGGCTTCAGCTGTAATATTCAACTGCAGCTGAGGAACCTCGGCTGCAACAGTATTCAACTGTACCTGAGGGGCTCCCGTCTCAACCACATGACGTGGTTGTGAGAGTTCAAGAATTGGCAATGGCTTCACGCATGGCATGTACGAAGATGTTGGTTTAGATTGTTGTTGTTGTTGTTGTTGGGAGCGAGTCTTTTCCATTGCAAGTTGGGCCGCTCGCGATTGTTGTTCTTTCATGCAATGATCCTTATAGCATTTGGAACAGAGGTTTAGAGTTGTTGGGCTGCCAAAGAATCCACAATTGTTGGCACAAAGCCTATGCCCTCCTGCTTCTTGCATTCTCTGTTCCTCTGCCATCCTGCTTTTTTTCCTTTCGACAAATTGCAATTCTCCAAAAGAAATAGACGAATGACAATGAATTATGAGCGATCGATTTATTCAAATCAATCGCTCAATGCCACAACAAGATCTCTACGTAACTTATACCTACAAACAAAACAACAATATATTTGACGAAATGTGCTTATAAATAATTCAAGAAAGTGAAGATGACCTAATCAAAAATATAAACCAAACGTTAAAGACGTCAAAGTTGAAAATGTGCGTACGTGAACAAGCGAAGAGATCGGAACAGAAAGGAGATTGATGGTAAAGAATAATGAAGGTTTAAATATTGGAAATTTAGAGGGTTTTTAGGTGTGAATTAGTTGGTGGGGTTGGAAATTAAAAGATGAAAACAAAAGAAAGGTACGTGAAATATAAAGGAAACTTTTGGGTTACTTGGTATTGCCGTTTTAGAAAGATTCTTGGAGATGCCAAAAGTGTAGAGAGAGTCCAAAAATATTTACCAGCATCGAATAATTTACATCAAATTAAATAATTTAACTCTATTAGCTATGAATACATATTATTCAGTTACGAAGGTAAGTTTTGGAGCAACGATAAAATTGTTTTCGTATAATGAGTCACTGATGTTTGTATTAGGGTAAACTACTTATATCAAATTTCTTGGGTTACGGCCGTTCCTCGGACGCTATGTGAACACAAGATCCTTTATACAGAGGGCTACGAGCATATAAAAAACCACAAATATGTAGTATTTATTGATCAAGCGTAAATGTACTGTGTACGAATAAGTTTTATTATTGTAAATGGTTGTAAAAAGATTTGCTTTATGACAAACACTTGTGATGGGAATCATAAAAGTCGTTGATGCGACGTTAAGGAGACCAATTCTTTTGTTTTTGCTTTCGCATTGCTTTAAGTCTACGTTTGTGTTTTCTTGATATGATTTGCTTAATTTTTTCTGCTCTGTGAACTATTAGTATTACATTCTCTTCTCATTTTCTCGTTCTAAAATGGCTGCAATAAATAAATATGTATAACATAAAGTTTCTATTGGGTGAGAAGACCCTCAGAAATTGAAGTTTGCTCATTCAATTTTTCCTATTAAAGCTAGGGAGTTGCGAACATTGAATATTATTCAGTAATCATTACAATGCATGCAATGAACCAAAAATCCATTAAAAAGAATTATTAATTATGGAAACTCAAAGAGAAAAAGAAAATTCCAAGTTGGGATAGTGAATTTGGAGGAATAGACAAGGCATGATTTTCGTATTGATAAAGTGTAGAACCAAGTTGTCTTTCCATTGAGCCCGGAAGACACTTTTTTGAGAGAAAAAACCTGAATTTATTGAGAAAGATCAGCTGTATAGTCAAACTGAGAATCGTAGCCGAAGTTTGCTAAGAGTCTGCCCCTTTGTTGTTTTCTCTGATTGTATAGACGATTTTGAAATGGTCAGCTGAGAATTTGGATGAAATGAACCTCCACCATGAATCTAGGAATGGGTAATTTTAGGGGCTTCTTTATTTTCATTGAAGCAATCAACAATAATTTTGGAGTCAATTGTGAGTTTACGAGCTTGATGAATGTAGAGCGCATCCAGAAGAATAGAATCAGTAAACATCCAAGACAGTCTGATGTCAAGAAGCTGAGAACAGTCTTTCCGCCAGTCCGTAATTTGTTGAATAATAGCAGCTGGTTGAGATATTGGGTTTTCTAGTTTACTGTTATTGCCTTCATTCCAGAGTTCCCAAACTGAAAAAATAGTAAGCATAGACGTGACGTAGCCAACTTGGAATTTCCTGCGATATCTATTAAACTGCCGGAACTGAATGAAATCCATTTGGAAGGATGTTATATTGAAAAGGCGATTAAAATAGTTCCAAACCTCCGTAGCAAGCTCACTCTTGATGAAGAGGTGATCAATACTTTATCTATCTTCACGCTATAATCAAACGAGTAAAATATTTTATTCACGTTTATATATTCATAATTAATGCTTTTTTGCATATGATTCTTTGATTCAAACAAACAAATAAATTTGATATTTAATTAAAACCTATCTCTTTTCGTGAAGGGATTGTTTGTGGGTGAAGAGCTGGTGGCTGACGCTTAAGACTTGGAATTAATAAGATTCATACTTTATCTTTAATCAAACTCAAAGCAATCTCTCTCATATAATTATCTTACATAAAAAATGACTTAAGTTATATAAACCGAAGGTATAATAAACTTTTTATAAATCAATGTAATTTAATATATTATAACAGGTTATTTGTTATTTATTATAGGCAACTACTCAATGTTATTAAATAGAATTTCATTCAATTATCTTTTGAATAATTTGATTGTGTAAATAAATTTATATATTAGTACATAGAACTTAAATTAAAAAAAGATACGCTTTTCATGTACTTGCTGCTTCCGTTAGCTATAGTTCTCTGATTTTACTCCATGTTAAACAAAACACAAAAGACAAATCTTGAAAGCTTTCCTTATCTTCCCTTTCCATTCAATCCAATCAGTTTTGTAGCAATTGCTACATTTGAAGCACAAATTAAAAGGAATTGGAAAGGCAAAAACACAGAGAAGTGAAAGGAGAAAAGCCCGCTTATGTGGTGTAGTGGATGAGACTTCCCTTGACCAGAGGTCTCGAATTTGAGCCCTGGGTATGGAAAAATTCTTGGTAAGGAGCGCCTTCTGAATGAGGCCCCACGCGGCGCGAATCCAGATATAGTCGGGCCCCAATACGTATACCGGACACCGGGTGGAAAACCAAAAAAAAAAAAAAAAAGAGCAACAACAAAACAAACCCTGTGTGGTCTCATAAGTGGGGGTTTGGGAAGGGTACAGAGGCGGGCCTATGTGTTATAGTAAGGGGTCATCGGACCCCGTAAGTTTTAGCAGAAATCCTGTATATGTATATGTATATGTATATGTATATGTATATACCTTTGTTTACCTTGAAAATGGTAACTACAGTTATACTTGATTTTGTGGTTCTAAAGATATGTGAATTTTAATACCAGTTGTTTAGGCAATAGTTGCTAAGTGAAAGGTAAGAAAATGAGATAAGAACGAAGGATAATGAGGTTGTGCAAACCGAGCAGGTGAGAGACAGGGTCTCGAGCTTGGCCGAAGTGGGTCTCGAGGTCGAGCTCGAGAGCTTGACAGGGGGCGGTCGAAGATGGTACAACAGTATTGAAGGCCTCGAAGATGGCCTCTTTAAGGTCAATAAAGAGTAATAAATGAAGAATAATTAATGAACACAATAAATGAAAGACAATAAATTAATAGAGCAATTGTAGAGAATATTTGAGTTAAGGAGTAGAGAATGTTCTTGTTCTTGTATTGAATATCATGTGTGTTACAAAATGACAAGGGTCCCCTTCATATAAGAGGGGGAATTCCAACATAGTACATGTATAATTGTTACAAAGAGAGATGACTGGTACAACCATTTAATGCCACAGTACAGGCATGTACTATCTTATGGACTTGGTCAGTTTTAACCACGTATCTTTTGGGAGTTTCTCATTTTTTATGATGGTCTTCGATTTACACCGTCTCGAGGTCTAGAATCCTCGACATGCCTCCTCGATACCAAAACTCGAACGGCTTCGAGCCTTCTGAGTGATAAGAAATGGTCTTGAATTCTTGCCTCTTCGATATCCCTATTATGACGTCAGTCTCATCAGAGCATTAAATGACGTGACATAAAAAGCTGCGCACAGGTTGCTGTCAGCACAATTCTCGAGAAGCCCACGAATCGCTATTGGTTCGACCTTTCCGCTTCAATATGCCCAAATGACCATCTATAAATACTTCGATCGTTTTCCCTTTCATAATTTTACAACATCTTCAAATCTTTAGACTTTTACTAAGTGTTCTCTACTTTCATCCTCTTTCTGCGTTTGCTTCTTCATCTTCTTTCTTCAAAACACAGTTATAACCATGGCAAAAACTTCCAAAACGGTAACTCAAAAGGAGGGAACCGCTTCTTCATCACGCCCGTCCAAGGGCAAGTCAAAAACTCCTCCTACTATCGAGCAATGCATCCCTGGTCCTTTCGACACCGTCTCCGATTTCACAATTGAAAAACCCCCTTCTACATCAGGCCGATGCGAGCCCATGTCTCGATATATAAGCGTAGTATTCGATACAAAGTGGGTAGAACTTGACTGCCGTTGGGGGGAGGCGGCCCGAGTAGAAATCCCTACAGCTGACGAAAGCATAGTCACGTATAAGGCTGGCTTTCTCAGCATATATACATACCCTTTTACTTTAGGCCCCGTAGATTCTTCCTCTCCACCGATTGACCCGGTGATTCTCGACATTTGCCGTTAATACCGAGTGGCGCTCGGTCATATTTATCCTTCTTTTTGGAGGATTGTATATATGATTCGACACATTACCAACATGGTCAAGGGAATGACTTTCACCCTTGACCATTTGATCATATTATACAGCCCTCGTCTCTTCCGAGGGGGCCTAATTAAGTTGCACCGTCGAGGAAAAAGATTGGGGATGAATGAGCTGATTTGTTAGAATCAGAACTTCGCACATCATCCATGCTGATAGAATGTCGTTCCCGCAAGAATGGAATATGAAACATAAGTATCCCTAAATTGAATATGTTTTGCCACCTCTTTTTATCTTAACTTATTTTCTTCTAATTGTGTAGCCACCATTTGGTTTCCCGGTGCGATCCAGGACCTTCCAGGGTGGGTAAAAACTTTTGGACTCCGCTTTTCCATACAACAAACGCATCTGGCGTGATCTGGCTAAAACACGGTGGCAATCTAAGAACCACAGTATGCTCTCGTTGTTGTTGTTTCCTTATTTTTTGTAAATATTCTCGATGGTGGTGAGTTTGATATATCACGCTTGTGCAGGCCTTGGGGAAGGCGTGTTGATGAGACCACCCCCTCTTGGCGAGGAAGAGGTTCCGAAGACTGCCAAGGACAAGAAAAGGAAGAAGGAGGCCTCGACGGAGTCTCCAAAATCCCAAAAGGCAAAGGCTCAGAAGCCCAAGACCAATTCCACGGTCCTATCCTCAATGGCCGCTGAGAGCCTGCGAGCCGAGGAAGAAAGTGATGATACCTGCCCTTTGGTACAAAGGGCAAAACGAAGCGTTGATGCTTCGAGAGTTGTTGGGCGGTTTTTTGCTGAGTTGGAGGCGGCCAATGCGGATCCACATTATGCTAAGGAAGCCCTCGAGGAGGGTTCAGGTGCAGTCCCCAAGCCGCTCGTCGGACATGGCACAGTCCGCGTCAGTGAGCTTGAGGGGTCTGCTTCCAAAATTTTTTGGGGGCGAGAGGAAGCCTCGATGGAGGCTGATGTTGCCGGTGGATTTCAATCGGGCCCATCGTTTTCTCGAGGGGAGATATGAGATGCCCAAGATAGGAATGCCCCCGGTTTGGGGACCTCTCGTGGAGAGGATGATGCATTTAGAGACTATTTTGAAGGTGTAGAGGAGGAGACCGATGTTGATGCCCCCGTTTCCCTCGAGGAGGCCGAGAGGCTCCAAAATCAGGTGACATTCTCGAAATAATATGTCGTTATTCGACTTTCTACTCTTGCTTTCTAATTTCTTCCTTTGTGTTGTAGGTCAAGAAGCTGTATGACCAAGCCTTCTCCAAGATGCAAGATGAGTTGCCTCATCGTGGAGAGGAGCTTGAGAAGCTTATATCGGAGTCGGTTGAGCTGGAGACTCTATGTGCCCGAAAAGAGGAGGAGCTGATCATCCTCTGGGCAAGCTCGGAGAGAGCGCTCCAAGAGAGGGCCGACTTCGTCGAGCAGGTACTCGGGTACCCATAATTTTTATCTTTTACTGCCATACTTGGTTCTAATTAGCTCATCTTCTACATCTTTCAGATTAGGCAGAAGGATGCCCTAGTGGGGCAGCTCCGAGAGGGTGTTGCGGCCAAGGACACCGAAATCCTTGAACTGGCGCGGCTGAATGATGCCATGACTTTGGAGAGGGGCACACTTCGGGAGAAGCTCTCCTCTGTTCAAGTCCTTCTTTGGGGTGCCCAGGAGGAGGCTGCTGCATTATCTACGGCCAAGCTCGAGGCCAATGAATTTGTCTCTTCGTACAAAAGGAATGCTTCTGCCACGAATGATCGGGCCAGGGAGATATCCGAGAAGGCCGAGCTAAAACTGGCTCGGGCGGTTGCTCATGCTCGCTTACAAGCCAGGAGGCAAGCCTTCGAGGAAGCGAGCGCTAAAGGTGTCGATCTCTCTGCCGATATTGAAGAAGGCAGGGCCTTGGAGGAAGAATCAGCGGTTTCAACTACGTTGGATGAGGGCTCTGAAAGCGGCTCGGGCAGCAGTGAAGGCGAAGAGTAGATTCACCTACTGTTTTACTTTTTTCATTTTCTGTACATGGGATCCCCGGGGGAGCTTTTGTAAAAAATACCCTTGTAAATGCATTTTTTGGAATAAAAATATCTCTTTGTTTTATATCTTCCGAACTTTGCTCTTCAATGTTTGTGCGACAGTCAACCTTCAAGCTTCGACTTTAGATCTTTGGAACCCATACTTGCAATAATAGAGCCCCTTGATATCGGACACCTTCTCGAGGCTAGGTCGGTCTTTCGATCCCTTGAACGCTGTATGACAGTGTCATTCATATGACATGACCGTGAAGTGACCGAGGTGGCCCTGCCGGCACACTTCCCCAAAAGTTATAATAACCTTTCCAGAATTAATTGGCCTTCAAAGTAGTTGAATAGTCGCTTCTTGTTCTATATATATATACTTGCCTCCTCTTCAATTTAAGTCTTGCAGCTTTGCAAAACTAGCTTTCTCTTTGATGTTCTCTTTCTTTTCTCATCTTGTGAAACTATTTGAGCTTTCTTCATCTTTGCCTTTGTTTAAGAAGTTATGGATGCCGTGCCCGAATCCATTCACCAAGAAGAGGAAAACCTTACGTATGCATCTTGCCCGGCCGGTGGTACTCCATCGGCGTACGACGAGTTAACCTCGAGCTGCTTTTCTTTGAAGATAGACTTTGCACTAGAGAAACCATTTGACGCCCCGGGCCATAGAGAGCATGCGTCTAGGTTTATCCGATCGATAGAAGAAAACCACCTCGAGGCCGTGAGGAAAGACTGCAGATGGGGAGAAAATGTGATGGTGCAGACACCTTCCCTAGAAGAGAATATTATGGCTTACGTGGAAGGATTCTTGAACGTGTATACGTACCAATTTACATTGGGTCCCCTCGACCACCTTGTGCTCGAATTTTGTAAAAGTTATCGAGTCACTCTAGATCAAATTCATCCGTCCTTCTGGCGGATAGTGTTGATGATGAGGTACTTTACTGAAAAGGCTGAGCTCGAGTTTACCCTTTGCCACCTTATCAGATTATATCATCCTCTGCATTGTCATGGCCTGATTGCTTCTGCATTGTCATGGCCTGATTGCATTACGACGCCGGTCCACCAAGACCTTTATTGCTTGACGACGAGGACCGGAACTAAGGATGGATGAGTCAATTTTTCCGAGTGAGGACCGTCGATCATTCCTGCATAGTTCCTGCCGTTATACTACTAACTCCCATATCTATAGCTCCATGCGGAATTCGACCCCGACTCTTGTTAGGTATTATTATTGTATCGGTCATTTTTATAACCTGAATTGTGTGAAAGTGGACGAGATCAATTTTTGGCGCCGTTGCCGAGGAGCTAAAAAATGGTGTTAGCTATATATTTAGGTGTGTTTTTGGGATATCTTCTTTTCCTTCCTTGTTACTAACGTGTTGAGCATTGTAGGTGCAAACATGGCAAATAATGAACTTGGAAATATATATTTGGGGTATGCGGAAATTGAGGATGATCAAATGGATGAGGTATCTCTTGAACCTCAAGCTAATGGACGAGGCCGAGCGCCTCAAGACAATGTTCCCGCTCTACCCCCACCTCCACCACGAGTGGCTCTACACCGGGTGTTTTCGAATGAAGGGTATGCAAGTGCTATAGTCCCTCCCTGTATTAGGGTGGAAAACTTTCAAATAACCAACATGATGCTCACTTTTCTCGAGCAACGATGGTTCTTCACCGATGCACCAGGTCAAAATTCACATAAACACTTGAAGGGGTTTGTAGATACGTGTTGGGGGAATAAACAAACTAATGTCTCCGAGGATGCTTTGAGTCTAACAGGGGAAAGCTTTAGATTGGTTGGAACGTTTGCCAAATCATTCCATTTGTACTTAGGGATGAACTAGCGGAGAAATTTATTTCAAAGTACTTCTCTCCGGGGCACACGACTATTTTTCGGGATGAAATTCTAGCATTCAAGCAAGATCCCAATGAACCACTACACGAGATATGGGAAATGTATAGAACAATGGTGAAAGAGTGCCCCAACAATGATATAACGGAGAACATGATTCAACAAACTTTCTATCGGGGGATCAATACATCCAACCAATGTGTTGTGAATCAACTTCCCGGTGGGAACTTCATGTCTACGCCTTATGCGGAGGAGTGTGATATTTTGAATGAGATGGCGGATACTTCATCAGCGTGGCAATCTAGAGCCAATGTTCCACAAGGTGATCCCAGTGTGATTCTTCTTCACAAAGAGTTGCATGACCATGGACAAGCCGTAGCCGAGTTGACAACCACCATGAACCAATTGGCAAAGTCTCAACTTTAACAAGTGAAACACCCAAGGCAAGTCAATGCAATGAAAGAGGTAAATATGATTGTAAACAAGAGAAGAACAAAATGTCCACAAGTGCAACAAAGAGCGGACAATTTTGTGCAAGATGATAGTGGAATTGATCATGATGATTCCTATAATGATCAAGAAGAAGAGGTCCAATATATGAACAACTTTCAAGGTCAAATAAACAAATTCAAAAGCCCTAGTCAACAACAATGGAGACCTTCAAATAATCCAGGCAATTGGAATTCTCACAATCAAGACAAGGAATAACAACAATCGAGGCAATTGGAGTGGAAGAAATAATCAATGGAGTTGGCATAACAATAACAACTAAGTCAATTGGGGAGGCAACTATCAAGGAAATCGGGGGTCGGGTTTTCAAAGGCCCCCGATGTATCAACAACTAAGCAACCCACCTCTTTATCCTTCCCATGGTCCTAGTTATTCCAACAATGAAATGGCTCGTATTGAGAACATGTTCAAGCACATTATGGAGAAGAATGCCGATTCCGATACCCAAATTGCTTCACAACACATCGATCCGCAATCTAGAAGTGCAAATGGGTCAAATCTCTCAAACTTTAAATTCTCGTCCTAAGGGGGCACTACCAAGTGACACGGTAGTGAACCTAAAGGGTGGGAACAATACGGGGCATGCCATGGCCGTTACTTCAAGAAGTAGAAGAAGTAGGAATGCACCTACCTCAAGTCAAAGGCAACTTGTGGATGATGAGCAAGTGGTAGAAGAAGAGGAGATCCCAACCAATGTGGTGCAAGCGAATGATGAAGTGCGGATTGATATAGATGACATAGTGGAAGAGACTAAAGAGGAAGTGAACCCGTCTAGGGATCATGTGATTGACATACCGGAACTGGTAGTGCTAAAAGCTAAGGCACCATTACCTAAGGCACCTCCTCCATATCCTTTAAGGCTCGCCAAGCTATGGCGAGAATCATATCAAAAAGTTCATTGACATGATATCTCTTTATAAATGTGCCATTAGTTGAATCCTTGGAGTAAATTCCCGGGTATGCAAAGTTCATGAAGGACTTGATGACAAAGAAGCGATCGATGAATTTTGAAACTATCAAAGTCACTCATCAAGTGAGTGCAATTTTGCATTCGATGGCGCATAAATTGGAAGATCCCGGTGCTTTAACAATCCTTTGTACCATTGGAAGTGCCGAGTTTGCAAAAGCTCTTTGTGATCTTGGGGCGAGTATTAATTTGATGGCCTATTTGTTTTTTAAGACCTTGGGAATTGGGCAACCAAAACCCACATCTATGAGATTACAAATGGTTGATCGTATTGACTCGTGTTGATAAATTCATTCTCCCGGCGGCTTTTGTTATTCTTGACTGTGAAATGGACTATGAGGTGCCGATTTTTCTTGGAAGACCTTTCCTTGCTACATGGAAGACTCTTGTTGATGTAGAAGTCGGAGAACTCACTTTCCGGGTAGGTGATGAAAATGTGGTGTTCGACGTGTGCAAATCTACAAAGAAACCAAATAGCAATGGAGTGTGTTCTTTCGTGGACTTGGTGACCGATGTGATTATTAATGATACAAGTGCCACGATTAATGTGGGCGATATGTTGGAGGCCGTATTGCTCAATTTTTATGATGAAGAGATGGATGGATTCATGGAATGTGGTAATTCATTGCAAGGAATGGGGTCGTACAACTATGCACCCCGAAAACTTTCCTTGGTTCTTGAGAATAGGAAAACTCCTCCTACAAAGTCTTCAATTGAAGAGCCTCCTATTTTAGAGTTGAAGCCATTGCCTCTACATCTCAAGTATGAATTCCTTGGCCCGTGTTATACTTTACCGGTTATTCTTTCCTCTTGTTTGACTAACGTGCTGTTAAATCTACATTGGTGGTTCTCCACAAGAGGAAGAAATCTATTGGGTGGACTTTGGCGGATATTTGGGGAATAAGCCCCGCATTTTTCATGCACAACATTAACCTGGAGGAAGATGCCAAACCCTCCATTGAACATCAAAGGAGACTCAATAAATCCATGCAAGACGTAGTAAAAAGGAGATTATCAAATGGTTGGATGCCGGCTACCTTATCTCCGACAGTTCGTGGACTTCTACAGTGCAATGTGTCCCGAAGAAAGGGGGCATAACTATGGTCACCAATGATAAGAACGAGTTGATTCCCACAAGAATGGTGATCGGTTGGAGAGTGTGTATGGACTATCAGAAGCTAAAACAAAGTCACAAGGAAATACCATTTTCCACACCCCTTCCTTGACAAAATGCTTGATAGGTTGGCCGGCCATTCTTTCTATTTCTTTCTAGATGGATATTCGGGCTACAACCAAATCCTTATTGCCCCGGAAGATCAAGGGACAATAACTTTCACTTGTCCATATGGCACTTTCGCTTTCAAGCGGATGTCATTTGGCTTATGTAATGCACCCACAAATTTTTAACGGTGTATGATGGTGATCTTTACGGATATGGTAGAGGACTACCTTGAAGTCTTCATGGATGACTTTTCGGAAGTCGGGGATTCGTTTGATGATTGCTTGAAAATTTTGGATAGAGTATTGGCAAGGTGTGAAGAAACGAACTTGGTTCTAAATTGAGCGAAATGCCATTTCATGGTCGAGGAAGGCATTTTCCCTAGCCACAAAATTTCAAAGAAGGGCATAGAGGTCGACAATGCAAAGATAGAGGTGGTTTCTAAACTTCCATCTCCAACCTCACTGAAATGCGTGAGAAGTTTCTTGGGTCACACGGGATTCTACCGACGCTTCATAAAGGATTTTTCCAAAGTGGTGAAGCCGTTGTGCTAACTTTTAGATAAATATGCTAAATTCACTTCAATGATGATTACATGAGAGCCTTTGAATTGTTGAAGTTCTAGTTGACAACCACTCCCATTATCACAGCTCCTAATTGAAGTATCCCTTTTGAGCTCATGTGTGATTCTAGTGATGTAGCGGTTGAAGCAGTTTTGGGGAAATGTATCAACAAAAATTTTCATCCGGTCTACTATGCTAGCAAGATCATGAATGATGCCCAAGTCAATTACTCCATTACAAAGAAAGACATCCTTGCCATTGTGTTTGCAATTGAGAAGTTCCCCCCATACTTGATGGGTGCAAAGGTTATTGTTCATACGGATTATGCGGCACTTCGTTTTCTTATGAGCAAGAAAGATTCAAAAGCTAGATTGATGAGGTTGGTGCTATTGTTGCAAGAGTTTGATATTGACATCCAATATCGAAAAGGGCGTGAAAATCAAGTGACGTACCTATTGTGTCGTTTGGAGGAGGAGGGGAAGTCACATGATGGCCTTGAAATCAATGACTCCTTCCCCGACGAGCAACTCTTGGCTATTTCAATGAAGGAGGTGCCATGGTTCTCCGATCTAGCAAACTTGCTTGTGTGTGGAATCATCCTAGATGAGTTATCTTCAAATTAAAGAAAGAAGCTCAAACGGGAATATAAATATTATTATTGGAACGATCCATACCTTTTCCGAATTTTCACGGATGGGGTAATTAGAAGATGTGTACCAGACGAAGAGCAAAATATTATTCTTGAGGCTTGCCATTCTTCGCCTTATAGTGGTCACCATGGCGGAGTAAGAACAGCGGTCAAAGTGCTAAGTTGTGGTTTCTATTGGCCCACTCTCTACAAGGATGTAAGTGATATGGTGAAAAGATGTGATGAATGCCAACGGGACGGTAGAATGTCGAAGAAGAATGAAATTCCTCTCACAACTATTTTGGAGATTGATATCTTTGATGTGTGGGGTATCGACTTCATGGTCCTTTTGTATGAGTTCTTGTGGAAACACCTACATCTTGTTAATGGTTGATTATGTGTCTAAATGGGTTGAGGCCATTTCTCTACCAAAAAATTAAGCGAGGAGTATGGTGGCGTTCTTGAAGAAGAATATTTTCACAAGATTTGGTACTCCCGGGGCTATCATAAGCGATGGGGGGGGGGGGTTCGCATTTTTGCAACAAGGCTTTTGACACTTTTCTTAGCAAGTATGGTGTCACTCATAAAGTTACGACTCCATATCATCCACAAGCTAGCAGTCAAGTGGAAGTCTCTAGCCGGGAGATAAAGAGTATCTTGTCCAAAACAGTGAATGCAAACTGGACGGATTGGTCAAAGAAGTTTGATGATGCACTATGGGCTTATCGGACTGCTTTCAAAACTAGTATCGGGATGTATCCATACCGTTTGGTGTTTGGAAAACCTTGTCATCTACTGGTGGAAATTGAGCACAAATCCATGCAGGCTTTAAAGAAATTGAATCTTGATTGAGAAGCAACTACTAACTTGCGGGTTGCACATTTGAATGAATTGGATGAGTTCCGATATCATGCATATGCAAGTTCATCCTTATACAAAGAGAATATGAAGTACCTTCATGAAAAATACATCTGAAATAAGGAGTTCAGGGTGGGCGATCTTGTTTTGTTGTTTAACTCACGATTGAAGATGTTCCCGGAAAGCTGAAATCCAAATGGAGTGGTCCCTTTGAAATTGTGGGTGTGACACCTTTTGGTGCATTGGACTTGAAGAACAAAATTGATGAGGTATTCTCATTAAATGGTCATTGGGTGAAGAATTATTTGGGACAAGTTGATGATGACCACGTGGTGGCAGTTATTGATTTGAAGTGATGGTAATCTGTATCGTGTCGCGACGTTAAATCAAGCACTTCTTGGGAGGCAAGCCATGTTTTTTTTTCTTTTTCTTTTCTTCTTTTGTAGATAGGTGTTATTTTTTATAGGAATGAGTGTGCTTTACAGTAATTGTGCTCAAAAAATTGGCTAAGTGTGAAAAAAGTGTGGACCGCACAATTGTGGTCGCTACAACAGAAGGGGACTACAGCCGCACAATTGTAGTGCGAACCGCACAAATTGAAATGGGAAATTGCAAACTCTCTGAAGTATGGTTTATCAGAGAAGTGGCCAAAGTGCGGCCGCACACCAAAATATGTGGTTCACATCAACTATCTGCGGCTGCACCACAAATTCTGCGGACCGTAGATCAGCAAGGGCATTTGAGCCCCCAGGTAACAGAGTGCGGACCGCAGAAGGAATTCTGTGACCGCACTCCTCCCTTGTCCCTCAAGTCTAATCGTCCAAGTATAAATATTAACCTTAGGGCTACTGTATTGTTTTCCCTCTCTAAGCACTCACAACCTAAAACATTGAAATTGTCTGTTCAATCATCTGCCACACTAATTCTACATCTGTGATCACTTATTTGCACTGCTTCATATCTGGTATGCTTCGATTACGTGTAGAATTTTTCATTTTTTTTACTTTAATTTACAATTTGGTAGGTAGTTTTAGGCCATTTGTCAATAGATTTCAATTTTACTACCATGTAGGGTTTAAACCGTGTTGGATTAACTGCTAATTTCTCTATAGGGAATGGGTGAATTGATTTTCCTGCTTAATTGTTAATACTATGTCGAATTTGTACAAAAAATTGTAAATCCTAGTTATTTGATTGATTATGTTTTGAAATCTGCGACCGCACAAGAAATTATGCGGTCCGCAGAAGTCGAGATTAGGGTTCCTTAGCCAAGGCTGATTCTGCGGCCACACTTGAAATTTTGTGGACCATAGAAATTCCTTCGCAGCCACAGAAAAGTGGGTGCGGCCAAAAAACATCCCAATCTCTGTCTTCAGAGAGTTGATATATTTATGGCTCTGATATGCGGCCACAATGATAAAAGTGCAGATTGCACTCCAGTTCTGCCGTTGCACTAATAATTGTGCGGACCGTAGTTCCATAGCTGCGACCACAAATTCAAATTGTGGGGTCCACAAAGCCCAGCCTGCGAGCGCACTTGTAATTGAACGGACCACACTTCCCCACCCTACAAACATATTCTACATTGTGTGTTTACTGTTTGTTTGCATTTGAATTACAATTGATTGCTGGTGTTACTTGTTAAAAAAAATGGTTAGATCACGAGGCCGTGGAGATACATAAAAAGGGAGAGGTGAACCTTACAGAGGTCGAGGCAAAAGTACTTTACCCCTCGCCCTCCAAAATATAATCACCAAGAAAGCTACAACTGACCGAGGAAGCATCGGAGGGCGACTCAGTTTAAGAGCAGCCTTCCGTCTAATTACAGCCACAGGGAAGGTATCAACTCCGGGACGAGCCTTCCTCCTCACATGCACCTTAGAGGGTTTAGAGAGTGCCATTCACGCTTCAGAGCCCTCCTCTACACCTATCCCTAAGGCACCTACAATTGCTGTTATTCCGAATGATGGCCGAGGGGAGACACCATAGTTGCCGGCCTTGAAAGGACGAAGAAGAAAGAGGTCTGGGAGGACCGGTTCGTCAGGCTAGTTGTTTTCACTAGCTTTCGTGGGTGGTGGATGGTGAGGTTGCTCACTCTTGAGCGATAGTTCCAACTTAAATATCTTGACAAGTATAATCCAGCAGTATTGAGACAGTTCTGAGAGCGGAAGTGGTTGATGTGGTTCACCCAGACTGTTGTGGACGCAATTTGGTTCGAGAGTTCTACACCAATGTGGCGCATATAAAGAAAGGGACTAAAGTGACAAAAGCAAGATCTGAAAGTGAGATTTGACCAGCACACACTGAACTCCTATTTGGGGTTTGAGGATGTGGAGCCTGCATAATACTTTGAGAAGCTGGTGATGGGTGATGCATCTCGCCCATGGCTACCTGAGATTCTTGCAGCGCCGGGGCCATCGCCACCATGGATCACTGCAGGGGTTCCTATTCAACAGAACACCTTAAACTTCGAAACGAAGTGATGACAGACCTTCGTATGCAGCAGACTAGACCCGTGCAAGAATGAAACCAACCTACCTATTCCATAACAGTTCTAATCGCCTCCATTATGGTCGGGTACCCGATCAATGTGGGTTACGTGATGTCGGCCAACATGTCAGTGGTTTCCAGGCAGTATGATACCTCCTACCTGTATCCCAACTCCATCACTAAGTACCTTAGGGATGCACGGGTAGAGCCCAGAGATTTTGACACGAAGGTTCGGGCGAAGAAGCTCTTCTCTTGGTATTCTCTGATAGATGCACACAACTTGAAGAGAAAGGGTCAGCCGACTACTACCATAGGCCAGTCTGAGGAGCCATCGGTGGTAGCTGCAGAGTCAGCAGATATTCCCTCCACTTCAATAGAGCCTTCAGCCAGTGCAGCTGCCATGCCTCCACCTTTTGCCGTAGTGCCTCCCACCTCAGCATTGAAGTCGGTGCCTATGCCCTTTGCTCCGTTGTCTGCACTGCGAGTCTCCCAAATACTGGCGAGCCTCAACAACTGGATGCAGACAGCTACTGCAAAGCTGTCTGACATATCTGGTCATGCAACACAGTTATCTATGTCGACACCCCATATTCCCCCACAGTTGAAGAAACCTTGAAGAAGATCCTGGAAAATGAGAACAATATTATGGCCACTATGGTACAACATGGGTCCTTGATTGAAGAGTTATCCAAGGAAGTGAAGAAGATGCAGAAGTCACATGCTTAAAAGAAGTCAGTGGATAAGCTCTGGAGACAGGTCACCAAGCTAGCAGTAGCCAGAGATATTCCATTTGACATGCTCACTAACATGCACCACCCAGACCCAGATCCTACAACACCAACTAGCCAGTCTGAGGAACCAGACATTGCTGCTGACACTGCCGAGGCAGTTCGTCTGATGTTCACCAACCCAATCACTCCCCGACTTGAGGATGATGAGATATAATTGGATGAGGCTGAGGTCAATGCCACTACTGGGGACACAGAGATGGCCACAGAGCCATAGGGAGTTTTCTTCACTCTCACCCTTCTTTTACTCTTATTTTGTTAAGCATTGGGGGAATGCTTATTTTTATTCGGGCCGGGAGGGGGGTGGGGAGGGAATATGGAGTTTCTTTAACAGATTTTGATGATTATGTATTTTGATAACTATGAGACATTTTGCCGGTAATTAACTTATTACTATTTTCTTCTTCTTTCTCATTATGTATATATTCTCTCTTATCTCTCATTATGTATATTCATTACGCTTTCAATAGTTTTTTGCTTTCTAGCTTCTTTATCTTTACGTTTGTTTTCTTTTTGAATTAGTAGTTTTTTTTTTGAGTTAATAACTTCTTTTTATGTTTTAGTGGTTAATAAGCCTTTGGTTTTCTTAATGCCACGGTTCTTTCCAAAGGTGGTTTTTGTGTGAACCAGGTGACTTTTCACAATGATGGATGGTGTGACAACCTTCTTAAGGATTGAGTCCGTTTTTGGTGTTTAGGTCATAATAGTAGTAGTAATGAATATAAAGACCTAGTTGAGTCATGCTCGAAGAGTCAAATATGCTTCACTTGGTACCAACACACTTAACCGCCTGCTTATGGTTAAAAACAAGATTTTTGGAAAGAAATAACTCTAGTTAGTGACCTTGTGACTCTTGTGTTGACTTAGGCTATCATCGAGTGGTTTAGTCGAACCACAGTGATTTTCAATCTTGAATATGGTCGTTGTGGACACTCTATCCTCTTTAACAATCCAGCTGCGTGAGAGGTGAGATGTTGTTGTTGCAACTCTAAATACCCGTGCGAATGGTCTAGAACTTGCCCCCAATGTGTTTCTAGGCGAAATTTTAAGTTTTGCTTGGCTTGAGAAGTGATTGTAGGCTATCCTTGACCCTCTTGAAGTTTTCCATTGCCCACTAATGTTGTTATTCCTAGTCAAACCATTTGATCCTAAAACCTTTCTCATTTGATAACCATGTTACAAACCTTTACCCATTTTGTCGTGACCCTCTCTTGGCACCCGAGCTTTTCTTAACACTTTTTTGAAACAATTGGCTAAAAACGTAAGTTTGGGGGAGAGATGAGAAACTTGAAAGAGGTATCAAGGCACAAAAAGATAAAATAAATGAAGAGAAGGGAAGGAAAGAAAAGGAAATAATAAAAAGAAAAATGCAAAAAGAAAGTGAAGAAGTTGAAGAGTTGAAGGGATTCAAAGAAAAGTAATGATGCAAAGCATGAAGAAATCAAAGAGGGAGAAGATGAATATCATGATCAAGAAAGAGTGATGCTAAGTCTCTCTAGTTCCCCTAAGGAAAAGAAAATGCCTCAAAAAATTGGCAAAGCATGAGCCGAGAAAAGAAATGGAGTGCTTAAGGAAAGATGAACCCGTTCTATCATAACATATCCAATCCTAGTCCAAAAGCCTTCATTGCATTCCGAAATAGCCCTACATGATTTCAAGCCGAGTGAGCTTACATTAGTTGTGATCTACATGAGGGGCAAGCCTATGGTACTTAAAATCGTACTTGCGACATTCTTTTGAGAGAGATGAGTGAACCTTTAACAAATCTTTGGATGAGTGCTAAAGTTCTTAAGCGAGATAGGAAAACGGAGAGTAGAGGAGGAGGATTTTGGGATCCACATTTACAACATGAAAGAGCGAGCTTCCTTGATGAATAAAGTCAACTCTTGATGCTCAAGTGTCAGATTAGAACTATTTGTGCATGAAAGTTTAACTTGTTGCCTTATTGATAATTCATAAGTGGTGTGGGTAATTTTTGTCCCAATTGATGTGTGAATGACTCACCTTTGGTTACATGGAATGGTTCTTAACTTGTGGGGGTGGGAACTACTTTATTTGCTTGAGGACAAGCAAACACTTAAGTTTGAGGGAGTTGATAAGTGGGGATTTTGACTACTTATTAGCGCCTTTTAGCTTTCGTTTTAGTCCAAAAGTGTTTCATTGTGTCCTCGAAAACTGATGAGATATGCTTAATTGCAGGAATATTGGAAGATGAACTCCCGAGATGAAATCCAACTCAAGAAAGATTAATCTGAACTCAAAACATAAAAGGCACATAAGTTTAGAAGTGCGGACCACAGAATACCATCTGTGACCGCAGGTTATGAAGGAAAAGCCATCAGAGATTGGTGCAAAGTGCGGTCCGCAATGGTCCAGGAGAAAAGTTAAGAGAATATGCATTCCAAGTATCCCAGAAGTGCGGACCGCACAAGAATTGTGCGACCGCGGAAGAAGAGCTATGTGGCTGCTGATGTAATACTGCGGACCACAGAAGAGCAAGGTGTGTCCGCACATGTAAAAGTGCGGACCGCAGAAAGAGTGCATTGTGGCTGCAGACCAGAATTAGGCGACCGTAGACTTTAATCCTGTCAAGCTGAAGAAAAGTGCGGACCATACATGGAATTGTGCGGACGCAGAACCTCCCGAAGGGCATTTTTGTCCAAAATTTCCAGCCTTGTATGAATAGACGAGTTTCACATTTTAGGTTAACTTTTGATATCAGCTTCTACAGTAGTCATTTCCTTTTACTCTTTTTAGTATTTTTTCATATTTTGAGCTATTTGAAAACATAGATTTTATCATTTTAATTTGCAATATGAGTTTAATTATCATTTCTTCTTCTATTTCTTCCATTTCACGCATGAGTGGCTAGATTTTTACTAGGGTTGTGACCCAACCCTAGTGTGTAAACTTAATAGATGTTTAATTTATTGCTTGTTTATTGTTGGGTGTTTATTATTTAGCCTTGTTATTGATTTTATGTGTGGAATTTGTGGTTGCAAACATTAGTTCATGCCTATTTAATTTGGTATCTACTTGAGAAAGAGAGACTTAGTCTAGGAAAACTTGGCTAACAAGAAATTGGGTCAATCTAGAGATTGATAGGCTTGAGAAAGGGTTAAACCTAGAGATAGTAATAACTCGACTTGAGCTTTTATCAACCATTTAGTTCAATACTCATTTGGACTTGAGAAATCCAAATTGGGCAAAATCACTCTCTGACTGAGAGATATTAAGTGGGTAATTGAGTGTTGATAGCTATAATACACCTCGACCAATAAAACAAGCAGTTTATATCCCATTAGGCAAACACCTAGGTGAAGGTCATAGCCCTAGGCTTTTTATAACATTTGAAAAACAACAAAAACAATCTCCTAGTTTTATTTCTCAATTTGCAATTGTAGTTTAAATTAGACTTTAAACAACCCAATTTTGTGGAAGTAAAAATTTAGATAACGAGATCACCTGGTCCATGATTTGGAATGTCGTCTCCAGCTTTACACCGCCGGCTAGAATGGGAGTGTAATGTATCCCGATGTCTGCTCAACTACATTATTAAAACCAGTTAGCGTGATGCAGCGAGACACTATCTTGTCCTCGAGTCTCATTTGGGTGAGAACTCGGGGATGGATAATGCACGCTTTACTTCCACATTCCACCATGATATGTTTGACATTAGTATCTAAAATGTGCAAAGTAATGGCGCGCGCATCATTATGAAAGAAAGTCAAACTGTCGTCATCTGACTCGTCGAAGATGATACTTTTTTCGAGTCCGTCATACCATTCGCGAGTGATAGATTGCTTGAGCTTGTGAGTGGTGGTGAATTTAACGCTGTTGATGTAGGCATCATCACTACTTTCGATCATCATGTCGATAGTACGAGCTGGTGATGGAGGCTTTGATGGTCCTTGGGGTACACGTCCTCTAGCGAAGTTATTCCTCCCCTTGTCGCTTAGCAACTCTTTGAGGTGTCCCAGTCGTAACATGTTTATAACTTCTTGCCCGAGGGCAATGTAATCTTCTATTTTGTGCCCACGTTCCTTGTGGAAAACACAAAGGGTGTCAGATTTTTTGGTGCTCGGATCAGACCTCATCTTTGGCGTCAACATTACCTTCGTTTCGAGTTTCTCCAGAGCATAGACTATTTTTGCAGGTGACACTCAAAAATTGTGAGTAGAAAATGAGGGGGGTATACCTCTCTCATTCCGGTGAGTCCGCGTTCTCGGCCTGGATGGACCTTCTTCATAGCGGAGGGACGGTGGGGCGGGCATCCTGACATACGACTGGTGTCATTCCCAATTGGGTCGTGAGATCGGGTGATCCCTCTTGATGTTGTCTCTTCGTTCTTTTCTTTACTCGGCTTGTACTGAGATGAGCTGATGGGTTGGTTCGTTGAGTTCGTCCTCATCTGCTCGGACTTCAGCACAATTAGCATTACAGATCTCGTCCCAAGTGGTTGGAGGATATTTCATCAATCGACTCAGCAGTTTTCTAGTTGCTGTGAGCATGTGATTTTTACTCACCGTATCGTCCTATAAAAGTCCCAATAAATCAATTGATTTTATGAATATTGATTGATTCTTCAGTAATTAATTGTGAATTATCTGCATTGCTTGCATATCCATTATTCATTTTTCAATATCATTGAAATTCTGANTAAGTTAATTACTACATTCCTTGGTTTAAATTAGAGTTGAATTTAACTAATTGATTTTGGTTAAATAAAGAGAGTTAAAGTCAGACCTGGGCCAGAGCTGCCCAGGCCCAAATCCTTTCTCCCTAACACCCAAACAACCCAGCCCAAACCCCTAAACCCGGCCTGTCCCCCATAATAACCAAACGACACCGTTTCGCCCCCATTAAACCCCGGTCGTTGGATCATTTCGATCCAACGGTACCGAACCCCACACCCCTGAACTATATATATGTCCAAATCACACCCCACCCCCTTCATTTCACA